>CAHIKZ030000968.1:847500-940000 GCA_903632075.3 Acanthosepion pharaonis
GCACATGTGTAGTTGCATCAGCATAAACAAACCCAATCAGATGAAGTCCTGAAGTAGTAAATGTGTCACATTTGCCATTTTGTCATTCATCTTTCTCCCAAAATTGTTCTTGATATATAAAGATTCATGTATTGTTATATATATAGGATTAATGTGTATAAAATTTGTCACTTAGCCTATTGATGTTACCTTCAGCATCCTTACTCCAGAGTTTCATAGACAGACCTGTTCATCCATTCAGGGGGTATATATCTATCTATCTATCTATCTATCTATCTATCTATCTATCTATCTTTAACTTTCTATCTATCTGTTCTTAAATCTATCCTTAAATTACTTTCTAAATTGGATCCAAATTAATTGCTTTACAAAAGACATTACCATTCTCCCCAGTGCCACATAAACATTAACTTTTCTTCATGAACAAAAATTAAGGTAATAATGTGAAATGAAAGTAATAAACTGCTTTAATTATACTTGCATCCATGTAAATTTTATTTGATAGTTAGATTTGACTAAAAAGAGTCACTCAGGTACCATCAAGTCTCCAGAAATTAGAGGAATCACCTCCTCCAACTGCAACCTCTTAGTAGCCATCCTTGTACAATGAGTGGGAAGACATTATCATTGCTATGTATGTGTGTGTGTAGAGGGAATGTTTGGTTGTTGCCAAGGCTGTGCAACAGATTTGTATTGTTATTACTGCTTGTTATGGGAACAGAATGGCGCTCACTTACCGACACTTTTTCTACCACCTTATCTGGTGATATCTTGTGATGACAGAGGGCAGAGGAAGTGGATTCATGCCAGGAGGATCCATGCAAAGTGAACACTTGTAGCCTCAGATGAAATTCAATTTGATGACTGCATTTTCTATACTGATAACTGTTGTGGCCTTGCATTTCCAGTATATACATGCATATAAACACACACACACACACACACACACACACACACACACACACATATATATATATATATATATATATATATATATATATATATATATATATATATATATATATATCCAGCTATATAATAAGAACAAATGTAGTAAATATACGTGTGTATGTGTGTGTGTGCTTTGGTCTGAATTTCTGGGATGAGGAGTTGTTATCCCAACATTTTGGGGAAAGATATATGACAAAGTGGAAAAAGCATTGTGAACCATTTCCTCCTTTAGGATACAACAAGAGAGAGCTAGAGAAGAAAAATCTATTCTCCTATTTGAATTTCTGCCATTATTGGCATTATAATAACCGTGATATAATAACTCTGTACTTTTATGGAGGGAATGGAATATCTGAAAGGGAAAGAAATGAGAAACGTGCTTTGTTCTCAGGGTGACTTTTATATCACTAAGACATACACAAAACTATATATACATATATACAAGTGCCTCATATGGACAATAATGTATCACATATATCTATACAGCAAAGCAGAATGTAAGGAGAAGCAAAAAGGAAATGTATATAATATGGAGATACTCCTGTGTGGGGAGAAACCATATTTAGAGCTCCAGCTTCAAACAGGCCAGATTCATCTACGTCCCAGGTGAGGACATATTCCATGAATAGAAAACAGCGAGTCTTGGCTTTTCTCAAATTGAGGACTTAGAGCTGGGGTTTCTTTCTATATCTGGGAAAGATATTCCCAAAGGGAAAACAGAACCATGGACTTGTAAGCTGCTGGGGAGACAGATTTAGCCTATGCCTGGGCCAGTAGGAGGGAGGCTAAAGAAAGCAACTTTTTGGTTTAGCTGCTGTAAACAAAACTGAAATTTGACTGCCTCTTTCATCACAGTATGAAAAGATATCACAAAATGGCTATCATGTGACCCACATGATTTATCCCTACCAAATGAAGATAAGTGCTTACTTTATCCCTACTTCATTGGGCTAAGTTTGTTTACATTGATATGATTACACATGTACATGAATGAAAGACACTGAGAATCTTAAATTTAAGAATAATTCTTTTTCTTTTTTTTATGTATGTGTTTTGGATATATAATCTAGTCAATTTTTATAGATTCTTTTGTTTTTGTTTCCATTCCTTTTGTTATTAAATATTCCACACTGCCATCATTGAAGAATTTTCCAAGAATTTACTGTGGATTATCTAGGGATTAAAGCACTTTTCTAAACATTTTCAGCTAGTGAATTGTTTTTCTCTTTTAATTAAAGTAGCATTTTTTTTGGTCAGTCTTCTTATGGTGAGCAATGTTTAATGTGTTGTTTTGTAAAATATCCTTCTGTATTCATATAATCTTTTACTTAAATTTCTTGAGGTCTCTTGAATGCATTCTTTGTGGTAATCATTACAGGTAATAGAGTAATTTTCTCCTTCAAGTTTTAGCTTATTGTTTTGTTTTGCATTTATTAAGTTTTATATTGTTTTAGATAAATTCTTTTCAATTGTAGTTGTTCTAGAGTTTGTAGGTAGAAAAAGTTTGATATAAAAAATATATGTGTGTGTGTGTATGTATGTATGTATGTATGTATCTATCTCTCTCTCTCTCTCTCTCTCTCTATATATATATATATATATATATATATATATATATATATATATATATATATATGAATAAAGACAAAAGGTAAACTTATCTTAGCCAACATGTTTTGTCCTTCTGATAGACTTTATCAAGGCAAATGTAAGGATGTTATTTTGCAACAAGTATGTATAAACAAAAGTAAAAATGTTAGTTTTCTAAAATTTTAAAATTTAAGTTACATCCATAAATATTCATAAGGTTAACTGAAATGTTTAGGTAAGTTATGGAGGATACTAAATGATGTGATTTAATGTTTAATAAATGAAGGTGAATAAATGATATTTAATTTTTTTTATATATGTATATGTATTTTTCGTATGTATCAGGTGAAAATAAATGAACACATGTTTTAAAATATTATGGAAATTAAGCAACTGTGAAAACGACAACATATATTTTGAAACAAATGTGTATGAAATGGGTTTTATGAAATTATAACAAATTTTCAATTGTTCCTCCATTTTGTCATATAAATAAGATTGCACATTTGATCAAATTATTGACAGACTATCCATAAACTGATAAACTTTTCAGCCAGATGAATAATTGTTGATAGAGTAACAGAATCCTGTTTTAAATTGTTCCTCATTTCATAAGCTCTTATCATTGCTTCCCTAGTCTCATGAACCATGATCAATAATTTGATTAAATGTGCAATGGTGGTTATACAACAAATGTATCTAGATGTTTACCTTGTGTTTGTCTGAAGATTTCACAGGGACATGAAAGTGACAGTCAGTGTGAAGTTTTGATTCCTATGTCCATATTGTATATATCTGTTGCAACATACCTACAGACGATAATGGGTATGTCCCCATTCACATAAATACAGTAGTAAATACTGTATGTTGGTCTGCAGTCAGAGATTCATTGTGGAATTCACTTGACCCACTTCTAGCAGTTGACTACTTCTTCTATGCACTGCTGGCCAATCTTGTATGTTTTGTTCGTGTCCTAAGCATTATCCTTAATTACCAACCTTTGGGTGATTATTCTATTCAGTAACCTTCCCTAGTTTAAAACAATATCTATAAATGCTCTATTTGCAATATTGAGTACTCTACACCTATAAAAATAATCTCTCTCTCTCTTTTATATATATATTAGCAGTAGAGCCCGGCATTGCCCGGGGATGTAACAGTAAGAGGTAGATCAAGTATCGACCATCATAAAGACTGAAAAATAAAATTGACAAAGATTATTGTTTAAGGTTGACGGACACACATGTCTTAATTAGTTTTGGGGGTTTTTTGGGGTTTTTTTTTTACGAATTGGTCAAACCCAAACTCAAACAAAAACATTGTTTTCAATCGTTATGAGTCTATTGATTGAATAGAATTTTATTATAAACAATTGTCTTGTAAATGAAATTCTGAATGTAAAAATAAAGAAAAAAGTGTGCAAGACAATAAGAAACACTACTTGCCAAAAAAAAGTGAAGTTTTGTTGAAATCGTTTGAAAAATGTAGGAAACCGATCCCATATATAAACGAACACACACACACACACACACACACACACACAACAAACAAACAAACAACCTGGGTTTTATAATAAGTATAACTCGATATGAGTTGTCCCCCTTTCATTCTGGTGACAGAATCGTGTTTTATTGTGTTTTCAAATTGATTTCATGAAAAAGCAATTGTGTTTTTCCAATTTTTGGCGCTGTCAGAACCACCACAAGGTAATTTTATGCAGTCATGTGAAGTTTTGTTGAAATCAGTTGAAAACTGTAGGAAATCCGATCCAATATATAAACATACAGACACACACACACACACAATATGCGTTTTATAATAAGTAAGATGTATTTTTTATCATATATATATATATATATATATATATATATATATATATATTTATAGTTATTGATAAAAATACAGTTTTAAGGTATGCTATATTTGTGATTTATAGTGCTTGAAATCAGCAATAGAGCATATGTAAATATAAAAGTGGACATTGGGATCAACAACCAGCAGTGACAGTCTGTTTCCTGCTTAAAAACACACTCATCAGGCCATAACAATTGCATTTAAGGATGAAACAGACTGTTGCCAATGGACCTTAATGTCCACTTATATATATATATATATATATATATATTTGGTTGTATATATATATATATATATATATATATATATATATATATATATATATATATTTGGTTGGATAGATATGTTAGCTCTATCTCTGATATTGAGCGCTTTCTAATAAAGTACCAAGATATAATATATAAACAATTATACATATATATATTTATTTATATTTATATACACTTTTCATATATATATATATATATATATATATATATATATATATATGTATGTATGTATGAATAATCACAAAATGCAAACTTAGCTGACATGTTTCATCCTTTTATGGACTTTATCAAGGCAAATTCAAGTTTTCCTTTTGTCTTTATTCATATTGTTCTTTTACAGATATATTTTTGTTATATCTGAAATTTTGCATACACACACATACAAATATATATGATAAAAATATAGTTTTGTAAGGTATGCTATATTTATGGGTAAAAGTGCTCCATATCAGAGATACAGCATATATAAATATCAAAGTGGATGGTGAGGTCAACACCAAGGAGTGACAGTCTGTTCCATGCTTGAAACAGACTGTGAGAAGGTGAAAGGATGATAAAAGAGAGAATTTTAAGATGAAGGAAGAAGGTGATTATGAATAATGTGCATGTAGCCAAATGACATTTTTGAAACGTTTGTTTAATAAATCCTACCTAGGATATCATGTCATATAAAGATCTTGTATGAATATACATAATGAAAAATTCAAACTAAAATGTTTATAGATAATCAGTATTTGATTAGAAGTCATGAGTAGCAGATTTAATATTTCAATATTCATTTACAACATCATCAGAGCCTCGTAGGAAAAGGATAAAGAATAAAAAAAAAATGAAAAATACGAATGCATTTATATCTTTTATACTAGTTTATTTGAAAATTGCTTTTCAATTTTTATTTTAATCATTGTATTTTTACTTGGAGTAAGCTCTTGATATATCCTAATATATATATATATATATATATATATATATATATATATTGTCATCCACAGACTGACTGTTTTGCTGTATCTAGCATTATTAGCCATAATAGTCACAGTTTACAAACTCACACTTCCTCCCCAGAAAGCTCAAACAAAATAAATTTTTCAGGAGCAAGTATATTATCAACCACAGACAGACTGTTTTGCTGTATCACAGCTTATCAGTGTGACTAGACTTCCGGTTGCCTCTAGCTAGAATTGAAACCTGGCTGAATTGACATCAATTGGAGATTCCACCTCTAAGCTGTTGGTGCACGGCATGGACGGAGGTGAATTTAAGCATATTTATTTTAGATAAACACACAATTGATATATATATATATATATATATATATATATATATATATATATATATATATATATATATATATATATATATATATATATAATAATAATAATAATAACAATAATAATAATGCAGTAGTGACATAGATAATCTTTAGATTTTTACTTACTTTAAATAGCTTTGGAGTAAAGTAAACGAAAACTGAAAATACTTCTGATGCAACATAATACACATTAATAATAATATTAAAAATATAGTTGAATTATAAATATTCTTTAAATGTGTATATGAAATAAGCTTTGAATCAAAGGTTTTTTTAAATGAAAATGAAAATATTTTTGATCCACCTGTAGAGAAGTTATGAGAACTAATCTATAGATATCAAAAATTTATTAAAAGAATCTACAGACATCAAAAAGGTGACTCAAAATGTTTGTTTTAATTAATAGATGGCTCAAGAGAAATTTAGTTTAAACTAACTTCATTCAACTGCTATTTATTGTATTATATTGATCTTTGAAATTTTTCAAATTTTTATCCAGTTTATGGAAAAGAGGCCAAATATTGCATCAGGACAGATTATATGTTTCTTTTATGGCAAGGCAGAAATTGATATAATTTAGCTTATCTGCTGTATTTCTTTTAATCATTTTATCCCAAGCAAGTCAAATAACACCACTAAGACATGAGCGGTTACTAAATGTGAAGGAATAAGAAAAATGAAAACATTATTTAGGAGAGAGAACAATAAAAGAAGAGGAAACAAGGTGACAGTAGATAACGATTGACTTTGTATTTAAAGTTTTTTTGAAGATCAAAGTTGGCTGGAAAGCTAGAAGCCAGAGGAGATCTCCACAGATGAAAAGTACAAGAAAAGAAATTGTTAGCAAAGAATTTACAGTTACATCAAGAGCCAATTAAGTTGTAAAATGATGAGACCTTGTTCCCAAACTAGTACTGGTACTGTGTTTAAATTCATAAAGTTTAGGTACCATAGAGCAAAGTTCACCAGAAAGTATTTATAGAAAAGTCACAAGGAAGACATATTCTTTAGAAAAAAGACACAGTGAAAGTGACTGATGTTGGAATTCTAGTTCAAGTCCAATAACATTGACAATTCTTCTTTGAATTTTATCAAGAATCTTTAAATATATTGCATGAACACTGGACCACATGCAGCAGCAATATTCAAAGCATGAACAAATGGTAAATTTATAAATATGTAAAAATTTAACAGATATTTTATCTTTGGAATATCCTAATTGGAAAGAGTGAAGAAATATTTTAATTTTCTCCACTCTCCAAGGCCCATAATAGGCATTAGTTTATCCATGTTATGCTAACATCTTAAAAGAAGGAAGGACCAGAATAGCTCAAAGAAATTAATTCAAAAAATGAATTCTGCCTGAAAAGACTTTATATGCAGCATAAAAATTAACGAATATGACATACAAAATGCTATACCCAAAATATATATATATATATATATATATATATATATATATATATATATATCATAATTTGTCCCACACAGAGAAATTATATCACATATGAATAAAACAAGCAATATGTGAAAGGATGAATATAAAGAAAGTCATTTGTAATATTTCTTGGAGGGACATTATTTAGGCTGCATGACTTTCACTCATTCTCCTAACCACTGTTATCTATCTTCCTTTTGGCGTGCACAACAACTGTTGATTGTCACCCACAGACTGTTATTACTCATGGACTGGTAAATTCATGGTGTAAAAAGAGAGAAAATTGCTTTCTGCATTCCTACAATCATTTATTCCAGTCTTTAGAGAATTCATTTAATGAAAAAAAATTTTAATTCCCTAGAAAACTCTAAAATGTACTGAGGACAATTGTTTGCCAAGAAAGATTATAAAATCTGGGAGGGTAGAATAATCAAGAATGGTGTCAAAAATAGTAAAAAAATGTGAAATTTATTACACAATAAAGTCAATTGCTGAAAATAAAAATAAAAAAAAGTGTTTTTTAATTCATAAACTGAATGAAAAAGAGGTCATCTGTTTTTTTAGTTATTGTATAATTGAAAAATGCTGGAGAATAGATCAGTTAATACATAGTAGAGAGAAACTTGATTTATTTGCGAAAGATATTAGAATGATCCCAAATATTTATTGGGAACAAACTGCTTGGAATTCTTAATCGATAGTAATATATAAAAAAAGAACTCTAGATTATGAATTTGAAATTTTTATTTTCTATATTGTTACGTCTTAAGGAATTGCATAGTATGATAAATTTCTGTTTTGGTTTCCATGGGGGGAAACAATTTACATGGAACTTACATAGCAAACTAGTCACCTGTTTAACGTTTATAATATTTCATAAAAAAAATTACTGTTTTTGATATTTGAGACCTGGAGTAATCCATAGAAATATGAAAAAAACAATTAAAATTAAATTTGAAAAAGATGATTATTTCTGGTCATAGTGCCTATTTTACAATATCTGTCTATATTTCTGAGATGAGATATTATAACTAATTACACTATTTACATCATTTGGACTATTGTCTTCATCTTTATTGCCATATTCACAATGTTTTGGCCATTGCACACTCTGGCCTTCTTCAGGATTTGTCTATATTTCTGAGATGAGATATTGTAACTATTTACACTATTTACATCATTCAGGCTTATTTCCATATTCACAATGTTTCAATTGTTGTACACTCTGCCCTTCTGCAGGTGATATAAGTTGAAATTTTTTAATCTAACCCTTTATTTAGTCCATTGGGTAGATCGAATTCCACATTTCATGCCTTTTTGGATATCTCAGTTTCAGTTAATTCCCTTTAGTAACTCAAATCTCTAAATTATTTCAACTATTTATTTTTATAAAATATTTATTTTATATTTTTGGATATATTATATTTGCTCTGCTCTGTATTGAGCACTCTTGTAAGAATAGTATTTTTTGTATATTGGAATTTATTCCATAGACACCAATCTTATATATATATATATATATATATATATATATATATATATGCACAAATATATTTATTAACCTTTCTTACCATAACTCTCTTTTATTTTTCTGCAACAAATCGCAATATTATATATTTATTTTTAAATTTTTCTATGTACAAATCTCATTGAGAGATATATAGATATTTATTAGATATAGATATATAGATATTTAGATATCTCATTAATAGATATTTATTTTATTCACAAATATTTATTTTTAATTTCATTAACAGTTAAATTAGAAAAATATAATTCAAATCGTCTACAGTGTTTCTAATTAGCAGGGTAATGATTTTTTCTTAATCTTTTCAGTTGTTTTGATGATGTTCTTATTGAAAGAAATGTTGGCAATAAAATAAAAAAATTGAAGCATTCAATTGGTTTGCATATATATAATCTTGAATACTTTGTTTGGATATTTCATATCAGTCATTTTATCATGTTTACACAGTTTATTTATTGAAAATATTTGGTGCATTTATGAAATGATACCCTAGTCCCAATAATGGTATCCCAAATTTTAAGAAACCAGTTCTTTTAAGACAGGTAATCTTTAGGAACCTATTCTGTTTATTTTCTTTTCAATCTGAGAATGGAGACAAATCCCTTTATAGTACCAAAAAGAATTAAACAATTTTGATAATTTAATAGAAAATATTTATTTAAGATTTTTCCAGATTGAAATTCTGTTCTCATCATATTTCTCTTCAGAAGTATCATGCTTTTTTACTCTAGTGTCATCAGCTGTTTTATGGTTTCTTAATAGAAAACTGAACTGCTACAGTCCCAAACATATAATGGAAGAACTATCAAATTTACAACTGTAAGATTTGTCACAATTTTAACTTCAACACAATTTCTTTTGCTAGAATAAATTATGTTCATCACAGAAAACACTCTTTCAGTCTTACAGTAATGATATTAATTATATTTTAAGCATTTTAGATAGTTTCAGGTACAACATGTCATTGGTAATTTCTCATTATGTTTTCAATGAAATCATGGAAATCATTAACATTATCGCATGTTGAGTGCATATGTGTTTATTAGAGATTCACTAGGTGCATGCGTGAACATAGCATAACCAACATTTTACCTAGACCATCGGCCATTATTATATAAGATTATTTTCAGATAATCCAACAACTGGTTTGCTAAGCTTTTATAAAAATTTTAAGAATCGGTTCATGTGAACTGGTGCAAACCAGTAGGATGCCACCACTGCTTAGTCTCTTTTGAAACATTCTCCCTGTAATATCAATCATATATAGCAGTGTTTTTTTTTTAAAGAATCTGTAAAGTTCTATTTGTCACCAGATGCTAGATTGTATTTCTGATAACATAAACAAGGCTATCTCCCTACACCTGTTTGCAAATATATTTGTGTTCGGTGACCTCACTGGTATCCAAACCCTGAAGATCTGAATCACTCAATCTCTCACACAAGTTTGGACTTCCCCATGCATTTCCCCAGTAACCCTGATGTACATGGTTCTCTTCTAGATCTCTTTTATACCTCTATCCCTGATTTATATTGTACTATGCAGCTCTGCCCTCTTGGCAACTCTGATCATGCAGTAGTGTCTGTAAACATCTGTCTCCGTCCCACCCCACCAGTCAAGAACACACTTCTGTTATCAATGAGTAGATTGGGACTTGTTCCATGATTTCCTTTGTGACATCCCTTGGAATGAAGTTTTTAATCATTCTGTTAAAAAAAATGCACATCTGAGTTCATCTGGGTAAAAGCTGGCATCGATGCTTTCATTCTAGCAAGGAAATACCAAATTAAATCATATTCATCTCCTTGATTCTCACCTACATGCTTGGCCACTATATCCCACATGAATCAATTCTTCCAGCTGTACCAGAGTGTCATATCTGATTGCAATAGATGTCTCTGCTCATAATGAGCAAGAGTGTCCTCAAACAAGAAAAGCTACTGTTTGCTGATAGAATGAAACAACATCTCACAAGTTTGATTCTAGAGATTCTTGGTGGCTCTGCAAGAGTGTGCTGAACAACAGCAAATCATACATCCCTTCTCTATTCATTCAATTTGAAGTCCTGGCATCTACAGTAGATAAGGTTTAAGGCTTTGCTTGTAAATTCTTTTCCAGCTCAACATTTGACTCATTTAAAATATCCAACCTGATTTCCCTACTAAGACAGAGGTTCTACTGAGTGATATGCATATAAGCCTGTCACTTGTCTCAGACATCATTTCTAAATTAGACTCCCATAAAGCAAGTGGACATGACAGGATCCCAGCAATTGTCCAAAAGAAATGTGATCCTGAGATGGCTCCAGTTCTCTCCAAACTCTACAACAATCACCTTGCTGCTTCCTGCTTTCCACCTTCTTGGAAATCCTCCTTTGTAGTTCATATTTTTAAAACCTCTGGAGAACCTTCTGACAACCCACCCCCACCCTAACTATTGCTTTATTAGTCTCCTACCACTTTTCAACAAAGTATTCAATGCTTTAGTCAATGCTTAAGTGGTTAAGCACCTTACCTCTCATGACTTATTCTCTGACAAACAATATGGCTTCCATTCTACCAGGTCTACCACTGATTTGCTAACGGCCATCACTGAATATGTATGTCAAGCAGTTGATAATAACAGCAAAGCTCGAGCTGTGGCTCTAGATATCTTAAAAGTGTTTGACAGGGTTTGGCATGCTGGTATTCTACAAAGCTCCAGGGCATTATGGGATGATTGTGTGATTTAATCCAGTTCTTCCAATCAAATCGTGAAATGAAGGTCATTTTGAACAGATGTTTCCAGATCCTTTCACATGAACACAAATGTCCTCCAAGGCTTTATCCTGGGTCCTACACTATTTCTGATCTTTATCAATGATCTTCCTGATGACAACAGTTCCCAAGTAGGTATTTATGCAGATGACACTACCATATACTTCTGTCTCAATAGAAAAATCTGTCAGAGCTGACAAAGTTAACCTGGACACTGCTTTGAAAAGAACCTCCAATAAGTGGTTAACTGGGGCAGTAAATGGCTTGTAAAATTTAATCGCTCCAAAAATAAATTGTTCTATTTAACCAATATAGAGAAACTTTGCTGCTTGCCATCAGCACAGCTGATGCTAGATCTGGAAAGCAACCCACTTCTTGGCCTCATGTTTTCAACTGACTCATTGAATCAACAGCTGCATTAACTGCAAGGAAAGTTTAGTCACTGTGTTGTGCCAGAAGTTTTTTTTCTTGTCAGAGTCCATCTTGTACATTTACAAATCTACGATTTGTCTGAACATTGAATATTGTTGCTATATATGGCCTGGTGCTCCTGCTATTCATCTCGAGGTTCTGCAATATAATCAATCCTGACTTTGCATCTCAACTTCAGTCACTTTCTCACTGACTTGATGTGGCTTCCCTCTGTCTTTTTTATAAATATTTTTATGGCATCTGCTCTGACTACAGGAATTTAAGTGTGCTACTAGATTGTTATCTAGATCTCACCCTTTTACTGTTGAAATAGTTAAACATAACCACCACTTCACCAATAGTTTATTTTCTCACACTTCCCACCTGTAGAACTTCTTTCCATTTACTTGCGTGACTGAAAACTACAATCTTCAAAAATTTAAATGCAACATTAATTGCCATCTTCTGTCTTCTTGAAACCCATTTATCGTTTACCCTTTCCTCAATCTTGCCTATACCAGTCTTTTCTCTCACTTTCACTCTCTGCAATCCCCTGTGTACTAGTGGCATTCCCACTTTGCTTGGGGTGAAATGATTTAAAAAAAATACTACCTTTTAAGCACATCCTTCTTGTTTTAGAATACTGAAAGTTTCATAACAGAAACATGAACAAAACAATTTCAGATATGTATATATGTCAGTATACAACCTTACTTAATCGATGATGCTTTTCATGACCAAGTTGGTTAAAAGCATGTCAGATCAAAGTTCAAAGGTGATTTCAGATATTAATGTTTCAGTATTTTAACATGTGGAAGGGTTGAAAATTTGGCCTTGTAAAAATATTCCACAAAGTAAAAGTGAAGAAAGAAAGAAAGAAAGTGGATAAAATGTAAATCAGTTATCTTTTTATATTCTAAAAATTGTTTAGCGGATTTACAAAAGTTTTTTTTCTTCTTTTTCTTTAAAACAGTTTCTTCTCAAGATGACAGTTTTCATATAATTGGAGAATAGATGCAGGAAGATTTTCTTTATGACTACCTTCACTTAGTCAGGATAAAATTATTACAGCTTGAAAATACTTTATCCAAAATTCTTGGGACTGGAATTGCTTTGATTTTCAGATTTTACAATACAGGCTATTTAATTTGTATATAGCATGTGTAGGGAGACCACAGTTGTTTTCCCTTGGGTTGAGCTAATGGGAGTTTGGCACTCTTCTGTCCATTTTTTGTCTTTGCTTCCATTTTTTGGAGGAACGGCCTCTTTACCTTCCGGACCACCAGGGTGTCCACACACATGGAAACTGGTCAACATGTGCATGGCATAGCGAAAGTAATTTCAATTCACTTATCTGCGGACTATCAAAGGCCATATAGCTGGTATGTTATTTTTTTTCTCATTCTGTAAACCTCCTCATTCCTTTGGGACAATATGGACAATCATTTGTTTTGGGACATATGTAAATCTTTTGAATATATGTATGTAAGTTGTTTGCCTTATTAAATGTTTTGTTTGTTACGCCCATTTATTTCGTCTTTCTATATTCGTATTCAGTGTTAGTGTATCAATGGCTACACTAATGCTAATATTAGTATCGGTGTGCTACTGGAAGGCTAAAACATGTTATTTTTCCTAACACAAAATAGTTGGTAAACTCTGGGTGGCAGATACCACCATACTAATACATCTATAAAATGGGTCGGCTTGGGAATGGAACCCAAGCATCAGCATGATATCCTTTTACATTTCATAACACAGCTTATATAGATACATTGAAGTTAGTTTTTTATATATATATATATATATATATATATAACATATAACCTGAAAGTAATTTTTTATAAAATTTAATAAATTTTGTGTATGTACAGATACACATAATGATGCTAGTCATGTAATGCTCATATGAATTTTTAAGTGGTGAAATTAAGATTTCACATAAAAATAATGTTTTGTACTTTCTGTACATGTACAAGAAAAACAAAAATATATAAATGCATGATTTTTTTTTACCTTTTAAATAATACTTTTACTGAACACCAAAGACCTGGTAAGTAATCCACAAACAAAGGTGTTGCTGTGACAATTGCTAACCAAAAACTGGTGCCAAAGTAGGCTACATAGTAGATCTGGGGAACCCTTACCCAGGGAAGATGAGGTCACTTACAACAGTTGCACATCACCTAGAAACATTTGCAATGCTTTCTGAAATTTTCCATGGCAAGTCATGTCAGCACCTGAAAAACTTTTGGATTTTAGTGGTTTTTGAATTTTGGAATTTCGAATAAAGTATGCTCAGATATGTTCTAATATATTAGAACATAATTGGTTATAACTGAAATGTATCTAATTTGTTCATTTTACCAAATCTTAATTCATATAACTTTGAAAAGTCTTTTATTCACAAACACTACAAATGTTTGGTAATTTAAAATTTTAGTGTTACAATGGCGATTTGAAATGATGTAATAGTTGGATGTTTGAACCCAAAAGTTGGTGAGCAGAATATAAATTTCTGTCAAAATCATTACTTTCATTATCTTTCACCTCTCAGCTATGGGTTAAATAGCAGGGCAAAATGAGGTGAGGATTACAGATCTGCTTGATAAGGTAATTTGCCAAAACACCTTGTATGAGATGTGAATGATTTAAAATTTAAAAGTCACACAGTACACAAGTTTATTCAACGATATTCCCTGTTGACTGTGTAACCCCACAGGAGAGTGTTCAGACATGCATAGTAAAGACTCTTCTCATTGGATGCAAAGTTACATCCAGGCCACACAACCAGTTTCCAAAATAGCTATATAGCTAAAGTCTAAAGTAAGATCAGTGCTGGACAAAACGAACAGGAAAAAAGATGTAGGACCAAATGTGATTGTAATAGAAAAGACTTGAAGCAACTTAAAGGTAGTTTTACAGAAGGATACTGAGAATACCATGGATTGAACATGTGAACAATGAGGAAGTTCTAGAGGAAACAGAAACAAAAAACACATTTTTATTTAAAATCAGAAAGAGAAATTTTTAGGGTACATAATGTGGAAAGAGGGTTTGGAAAATTTGACACTGACAGGATATGTTGAAGACAAGAGGAAAACAGTAGATAACCTACTTATTGAGTTTTTGTAAATGGTTGGCAGAACTGGGATTAGCACTAATAGTAAAAAGATAAATATTACTAAGAACAATAAAGGACACAAAATTGTGGAGAGTCATGATCACTCACGCCCAGAAGAAGAAAGTGGCTTCTGATTTCTATCACATTTTCCATATTTCTATAATATCCATATATATATATATATATATATATATATATATATATATAAATAATTTAAACCAAACCTCAACAAAATTAATTATGAATACTCCACAAACATTTTAAAATATGTACAATAGATAGTCTTTAAATGTTAGCACTTATCACTAATAGTTTTTCCTTTATATAGGAACTACTTAAGCCCAAAACATTTTTACAGCATACCTAGTTACCTCTCATTAAACAGTGTCTGCCAACCAGCAATGACACAGCGTTCATGACTCCACATATTAGTCTTGGGATAACTACAACAATTTTTGTCCTTCAAAACCATGAACATTAAATACTTATTCTATATTTGACAATACCCCAATGATGACATTATGCAATATTGAAAGTACTCAGAATAAATTACAATATGAGCCAACACAGCATTTTCCTCTCATCTTTTAACAACTGCACAAAAAGCTTATTCATGAATATGAAAGGATCTTATGAAAAATAAGTAGACAGAACACGTCTAAATTATTTAACAAAACCTGTCTGAATATATATATATATATATATATATATATATATATATATATATTCATACATGTTTCATTAAATAATAAATTATTTAACAAAAACCTCTCTGAATATATATATATATATATATATATATATATATATATATATATATATTCATACATGTTTTCATTAAATAATATAGACAAGTGTTGTCTATTTATTTTATGTAAATTCTTTTCAAAATGTCTGATAAGCTTAATAACATTATCATTAAACGAAGAAAGAAAATCACAATATTGATCCATATTAAGCTTATTAGACGTCATGAAAAGAATTTACATAAAATAAATAGACAACACTTGTCTATATTATTTAATGAAACATGTATGAATGAAAAAATGCTGCATAAATACACACACAATATATATATATATATATATATATATATATATAGAGAGAGAGAGAGAGAGATAATATGAGATATAACTCTATACAAATGGGCAAGATGAAAAAAAATTCTGTGATGTGTTTCATCATTCAAAAGGATCTCTTCAGACTAAATAATATTTTTATCAATAGATTCATATACATATAGGGGGAGGGAACAAAATACCATAAATTCAAGTGTTAATTCTACATTGAGAGAAATGCAACTCTGTTTGAGACAGCCCTCAATGATACTGAGGCAGATATACCCCCGCAATGTCCAGCATCTTGGGGACTCTATGCCACAGAACCTAAGAGCAACCATTATTCAAACACTGGAAAATGCTGCACATTTTTACCTCTTTTTATGTTAGTGATGTGGGCGATCATGGCTCTCCACAGATTTCTAAGTAAATTTTGACCCTTGACAATCTCTTTTTGGCCTTCTTCCATATCCATCCCACAAAATCATTAAGTAGGACACTCAATGTTTCCCCTCCATTTTTCCTTATTTCAGTACACCCTGTGAGTATCAAATTCTCTAGGTCCTCATGCCTCATTATGCGCTGCAGATATTTCAATGGGCTCTAATTTTTTGATACTTCAGTTTATATAAATATATTTATGAACAAATAAATGTGTAAACACACAGACACATGCACACATGTGCACACACACGCATGCACACTAATTTATTTTTAATCCAACATTTTTATTACTGGTTAATTAATCTGTGTGTATTCCGTCTATTGAACTGTGCATTAAAGAATTTTTAGTAAAGAAAAATGCATACCTTGACAGGCATGGATGAAACCTGCATCCACCTTTGTAGAAGAAATTACTATCTGATCCAGTGTGCTTTACCATTCAGCCACAACAAATGATGCAGTAACCAAGGTTCTATTTTCCCTTTTTAAGCGAAGTACATTCACTTCAGAAAGATCAGCTGAAGTTTGGCACATGGCACATAAAAAGAAGAAAAAAACATCCACTTATGTATAGCTGATAGATGAAATACACATTGTTTAATAAATAGAAATGGGGAATCTATTTCAAATATGGAATATCTGCTATAATAACATTTAAAGTAATAAAAATATTAAAAATAAATCCATTAATTCTTTAGAAATTACTTTGTTTACATTTCAGATATAAAACTCAGCAAATCTGAAGCTTTTGAGAAAATAATCTGGGTGAAGTGGATGTCCTTCCTTAAGAAAGGGAAAATAGAATCTTGCTTGTTGCCTCATTCTCTATAGCTGAGCAGTAAAGCCTACTTTATCAAATGTTGGTTTTCCCTACAAAATGGGGGATGCATGTTCAATATCTGTTGAGGAATGCATTTTCAGATTTCTTCACTGAAATGCACAACTTGACAGACACTGTACACTCTGTTTAATAAATAAAAATGTGACCTCTATTTCAAATGCAGGCTTACGACCACATCATGTTGAAAACACTAGTTCCTGTACACTTACTGAAGTTAAGCAATGTTGAGCCTGGTTAGCACCAACATGGAAGACTGGTTAAGAATATCAGATGCTGTAAGCTTGGATGTGTGGGTGGTATAATGGATAATGGCTTGAGAGAGATGAGTTCCAATTCCCATTGTGTTCATTATATTCCCTCCTGTACAAATATCTTTGGGAAATTTATGAATCCAACTATTCTCCCCCCAGCTGTGGGTTAATTAGTAAAACTTGTATCACTAAGCCATTATTATCTTTAAAAAAATTTCTTAGATCTAAAAAAATAATTCTTGGCTTTAAATAACCTGCAAAGGGTTGATAAACCTTAAAAAATGAATCAATATTTCAAATAGAGTATATAAGACACTAATAGAGACTATAACATTTAAAGTAATAAGCACATGCATATATGCTATTTTATATATATATATATATATATATATATATATATATATATATATATATATATATATATATATATATAATATGAAAATAAAATTCATGAAAATGCTTTTTTCCGTTACAGAAATGATTGCCACTATGAGGAAAATAAAATAAGTATATATTGATGGTAAGAAATTTAGGACCATCAAAAACAAGCTGGAAAAAATTTGGATATTTCATTGATCACCATTCATGGAATTGTCAGCCAGGATCAAGAAAGAGGATCAGTAGCCAGAAAAATTGAAGACAAAAGACCTTCATTTTATGAGGCAAGAGAGAAATGGACAAACTGACTTCACCTGACAGAAAGCAAACAATCCTTTTTTTTGTTGAAGTTTCCTTGACTTGCCCAAATCCTACTGGAAATGGTAAATTCTTAGAGAGACGCCCTGATAGTTTATTTGGAAATACATTTTCTTTCACTTGAAGCAAAATTCTTGGACTGAGAGTAAATATTAATATCAGGCTAAAGAAAAAAAATGACTATCCAAAATATTTTCTCTTTCCTTGTATTCCAAGTTTTTTTTTTTATTAGTCAATACAAATATATATATATATATATATATATATATATATATATATATATATATATATATATATATGCAAAGAAAGGGGATGGGTTTTTTATTTGTTAATCTAACAGATTTTATTACTTAAATTTATTTATTTTTTAGTGGATACTCATACTTGAGTAGACACTTTTTTATTTCTTAAACAGTATATTTATTTATTTATATCTACAAGCCTGAATATTTGAGGAATCTTATGAGAGAAAAATATGCAGGATTTCAAACTCTTCAACCTAAGGCAAACCATTATTAGATCTGACATGTTTTGACCTCTTGGATACAGAGTGTGTCGATGACCAAGCAAAGCTGAAATGTGCCTTTAGACATAGATTTTTCTCTGACTCTTGAAATAGACAAAAATAAATAAATATATTATTTAATAAATAAACAGAGCATCTACTCAAACATCCACTAAAAATAACTTTTAAGTAATAAAAAATCATATATATATATATATATATATATATATATATATAATAAAAATATAGTTTCAAGGTATGCTATATTTATGGGTAAAAAATGCTTAATACTATGGATATATGTAAATATAACAAGTGGACAAATATACTCCCATACGTAAAGATATATAATAGCTGGCCACTCATATTCGAGGATACCTGTCTACTAGCTCATCCAGCCTCATTGGTGTTTATTCAACACCCACAGAGCCCACCTGTGGTTTATACTGCAACTATACTGAGCAGACCTTAGTTACAGTTTCTGGGAGAGAGCATGTTATCTATCATGATCAACAATTTGAACAAGGCCCGCATGTTCAAGCTCTTGGCTATGATGACATGTGGCTTTGTGCTAGCACAGCTATCAAAGGCCCTCAAGAGTTCCATCTATGCAATTTCACTCACAAGGCTTGGGTCAACTCGTGGTATGATTTTTAAGCACTTTCCAAAGGTGCTGCATGCTGGGATCAACCTTGATCCATTCCGATAACCTCTGGAAGTTTCCTTCCTGTCAATTCGACCATGGTGAGATATGAACCCAGGCTTATGATCAGAAAGTGAATGTTCTAACCATTTGGCTATGCACCTATAAGATATATACATATCCATATATATAAATATGTACACATATACATACATGCATTTTTATAGAACTATGACAACTGTTTTTGTGAAAAAGGCTCTTTATTTTCTAATAATTGTTTTTGAATTTTAATCCATTAGAATCTTGTATTGTCCTTTTGCATTTAAACTTGAAGATTAAATTAAATCTTTGGTTAAGGGAATCTTGAAAAATGTACCAACATTTATTAAAAAATATGAAATGTTCTACAGTCTTGCCTACAAATTTATCATGGCGATCACGATTTTTAGCTTCTGTTTTAAATATAAACACAAAATTGACTGACATTTACTGATGAGTGGACCAGACAATTACCCAAAGGTTTGTTTACAAGACTCTGGAGTTTATGTGCTGAATATAACATCAATCAGTTAATTGACAAAATTTTATATTTGTATTAATCATATATATATACATATACATACATATATATATGTGTGTGTGTGTGTGTGTATATATATATATATATATATATATATATATATATATATATTATGGTACAATATAGTTTTAATGCATGCTATAGTTATGGGGTTAAAGTGCTCAATATCAGGGATAGAGCAAATATGTAAATATAAAAGTGTACATTCAAGTCAACACCCAAAGGTGACAGTCCATTTCATGCTAAATGCAATTATCAGGCAATTTCATGTTTACTTTTTTCAGACCTGACTATTGTATGTTGACTTCAATGTCTACTTTTATACATACAAATATATATATTACTTGAAACGTTATTTTAGTGGATACTCATATGGGAAATAGATGCCACATCTTTATTTTAAGCAGTATGTATCATATCTATCTGCACTCTTCAAGAAAGCTTAATAAAGAAAAAATATGGGGCATCTATTTAAATATGGCTACCTACTGAAAATAATGTTTCTAGAAATCAAAATGTTAGAATAAAAATAAATATATTAAGAAATTGTTTTATTTATGTTTCAGATAAAAAACAGATATGGGCCTTCAAGTAAAATGAATGAGAAGCTGAGCTTACCTTAAAATGGAAATATAACCTGGTTGGACTGTCTGTTCTCTGTGGCTGAGTGGTGAAACACATGCTGGAGAGCACATTTTTTTATGAAAGTGTGTAGGAAGGTAGTTGCAATATATAATGTTTAAAATAAAAATAGGGAGTTCATTTCAAATACACATATCCATTTAAAATAACATTTGAAACAATAAAACTGTATTTAATATATATGAATAATGACAAAAGGAAAACTTATCTTAGCCAATGCATTGGGTCATCTGAAGGACTTTATCAAGGCAAATGCAAGGATTTTATTTTCTAACAATTATTTATATACAAGAGCAAAAATGTTGTTAGTTTTTCAAAATTTTTAAGTTTAGGAACATTTAAATATTCATCAGGTTAGCTGAAAAGTCAGGCAAACTATGGAGGATACGAAGTGACACAATTCAATGTCTAATAATTGAAAGAGAGGAAGTGATGTTCATCAATTTTTTTTAATGCAAATTAGCATTTAAATTATTTTAGCTTTAATATATATCTATATATCTATCTAGCCATTTTCAAGGGTGAAATATTTTAACTGTTAAATAAGAAATAGTTTGATGCATATATGTATTCAATGAAATGTGCATAAAAGAAGGATTGCTGCCTAAACATAAAAATCTGTGTTAAATAGACAAAAACAATTGAGTGACTGATTAGTTTTAATCCATCCTTTGTAGGTTATTTAAAGCCAGAAATATATTTTGGTGATTGTAAGTATTCTTCTTTTTGTGAGTGAATATTGCATTAATAATTTTTGGGAGATAATGATTTTTCCAGAATAAATGTCCTACTATTTAACCCATACTTGGAGGAAGGAGAGATTGATTCTTAATTTTTCAAAGTGAATGTAATGAACCTGACTGGAATTCAAACTCAGCTCTATGATTTCTTATTCTGTGCCATTATCCATTATGCCATCCAGATATTTGAGACCAAAAAACAAGCTTGAGTTTTTGGTCTGTATTATTATGTGTTTTATAAATGTCAGCATTTTTGTATGTGACTGTCACATGTTACAAGTCTTGTAAATATTTAGTGTCATTTGGGCACCATGTGTACTGCAGTAGTGTGTCTAGGGCAAAATAGTCTGACAGATCTCATTCTTCTTCAGGCTGATTTTTGAATTTTGGTTTTCCTTCTCCTAGAGTGATTGCCACCTCAAGGTAAAAGAAAACAGTTTACCCTACTATTTAACCCATAGCTGGAAGCAGAAGAGATGAATTCATAAACATCCCAAGTTTATTTGCACAAAAGTGAATGTAATGAATTTAGCTTGAATTTGAACTCGGCCCGTTGATTTCCCTTTCTGAGTTGCTATCCATTGCATCAACCACACGTCCAATCCTGCAACACACAACTGTATGTTTGCTGAAAAAGTCTCTCTAAGCAGTCACAAGTTTTAAGCTTTATTAAGACGCCTTGAAGTATTAAAAACTTAAGAAGAGATTGTTAAATTTAGACTGCATGCCTGACATTAGACTCGACTTAAATAGATAATATAAATAAAATAAATGTGAAAGAGAAAACAGATAGATGCAGATGGGAACTTAAATCAGTGTGCATTTGGATATATATGTGTTTGAGTGTGTGAGTGTGAGTGTGTGTGTGTGTGTGTGTGTGTGTGTGTGTGTATGCGTGTGTGTGTAATTACACATACACAGCTCTATATCCATTACAGATACAAAAAAAAAATATTGGTATTAATAAATGTATTTACATAGATATATTTGAAATAAATATGTTCCCACTATATTTGTTTAATGCCTGCTACACAACTTGCTGGAACTGTCCAGTAAGTAAAACCTTATAATTATATTTGCATTGATATATTGGAATATATATATATATATATATATATATATATCTGCTTGAGACACTAGTCACTCAGGTCAGTTTGCACGCACTCTATCTACATCACAAGTCTCCAGAGACTGATGGATGCCTACTAATAAAGGTATGTATGCAATATAGCTGCAAACACACACATACACACATTCCCTCTCTCTCTTTCCCAATTCCCATAAAAGAAAAACTGAATAAAAAACATTCAATTAGTCACTACACATACATACACATGTATATGTTTCAGTAATACAGTAATTTCTATTTATGTATACACACTCCTTTACATATGTATATCTGATTACATTATGCACATATGCTCAAATAGATATAAATAAAAATACATTTTCAATATATATGCATCAATATGCACCAATAAAAAATAACAAACTCCATATATTTATGCATGTGTATGTATCTACAGGTAATTGGATACATGTGGGAGAGTCTATGTGTGTGTGCATATATGTCCATGTTTATTAAGGTGTATGTCCATATCTATGGTTATGTGAGTGTGTATGTGTGTGTGTGTCTGTGTGTATAGCAATTTACTAAGTGTAGCTTAGATGTGGCACAAGGTCAAAAATGTGGAAACCCAGTGAGGATTAAACTCACTACTAAGTTGTAATTGTTCTAGTGACACAAGTCTGCTAACCATTACTCCATGTCGAAGTGTCTGTGTGTATATGTGTGTCTTTGTATGTATATAAATATGTGTGTATCTATGGTTTTTGTGTGTCTATGTGCATCTGTTTGAAAGTGTGTTTCTGCATGTATGTGCATGTTCTTTGTGTGTGTATGTGTGTCTCTTTGTGTGTAAGTGTGTATGTATACCTGCTTGTGTGTGCATGTTTATGCATGTGTGCCTGTAAGCATGTGTGTCAGTGTGTATGTGCATGTATACATATTTATATGTATGTATGTGTATTTGTATATGTGTGTATCTATGAGTATCTGTGCATGTATGTGTATATATGTGTGTGTATGCATAATTGCATGAGTATATGTATGTGCATGTATGAATATGCGAACATTTTGGTTTTTGTGTGTGTGCATTTTAATGCATATGTGTGAATGTGTGCATGCACATTTTTGTTTTTATCACAATCCCATATAAATTCTTTAAGTCATCAGGTGCGCAGCTAAACCCTCTTTGGTGCCAAAAATACCAATTCTGGGAATATTGATACAAAGTGCAACTGCCTAAGTAAGCTTCCAGACAGATTTACTTTTGCAGTTAAGCAGTTGGAAATGCATATTCCCCAAGTATTTTGAATACTTTTAGTTTTCTCAATTTCTCTCTCCTTCTTTACCACTCACTACCCCTACTTCTTCCTCACACAGATATATATATATACATATATATATATATGCATATAATTTTTTAAATCACCTTTTTTCTTTCTTTCTTTCTTTATATATATATATATATATATATATATATATATATATATATATATACATTTATTCACACAATTTTTCATTATTTGAGGGTACACTGAAAAGTTCAGAGGCTGACTACGAAGGGGTGATGCTAGAGCTGTGAAATCTTGTATGCATTAATTTCAATGTAGTTATTAATAACTACATTGTTTATTTCTAGATAAACTGACATATGATTATTCCAAGAAGCTTGTTCATCCTGTTGCAGAAAAATTTCATCAACAGTAGGTATGCCATCATCATCATCATCATCATCATCATCATCATCATCATCATCATCGTTGTGATACTGGTTCTCAGCCAAATATTATTTCATGTTGAGGAGAAGAGGTGGGGTGCTCAACCAGTTCAAAGCCACAGTCATACATAGCAGCCATTGAAACCAAGAAAATGTGTGCTGGAACTTTATCCTAATGAAACAAGACCCCTTTTGACAGTTTTCCTGGGGATTAGGTTTTCATAGGCTTTCGTAACTACAGCATTGATAGTGTGGCTCTTTTGAAGATAGTCAATAAACAATACTTTTCGCATCCCAAAAAACTGAGGTCATCACCTTCCCTGCAAATGAAATGACCTTGGTCTTCTTTGGAGCATGTGATGAGTGGTGTTTCCATTGCATGGATTGTTTCTGGCTTAAAATGACAAACCCAACACTCATCTTGGGTTAGGTAACGTTCAAGGAAATCAGTTGGATCTGTCTCCATGTCAGGTTTTTTTGTGATCAACCTAGGCACTTTTGATCAGGTGTCAGAAGACATGGAACCCATTGAGAATGCCAAGTTCATTGTACTGAATATTTTCAACTCTCTCATGGGATATGCTAATAGCATTGACTATTTGATTTATAGTCACTTGTTTGTCATCCATCACTAATATTTTCTTTCGTTGTTGTAATCACTACATCATCCACAGCAAATTCATGTTCAGGTTCTTACAACATTTCACCTTTTTGGCAAACCTTCTATTATCACAATATTGGATATTTAATAACAAGGAAGATGGAAACAAAAAAGCAGCTAAAAGAAATCTGATAGACCATATACCCAAAACATATACTAAAAAAATTAATACATACAAGATAAATTGTTGCCATTTTTCATATTTTTAATTTTGGACATGCACATTGTTTGTTTTTGATTTTGTCAATGCACAGTATACTAGGGTCAATTGGGCACCATCTGTAAGAAAAAGAACACCATGATGTAATTCAGTATGCTAGAAATTTGAAAACAGCATGCTACACTCTTGGCTATTTTTGCTGGAAGCTCCAATACGAAAATTTCATAGTGTTTGAGTGTCAATCTGAGGACAGTGCAGACGATTTGGAAAGAGTTGGATGAGTTTAATGGTGATTACAAAGGTATTTAGAGCAATCACTAGTGACGTTATGCCTCCATTCATCTTCCCACAGGACCTCAGACTCAACAAGGAGGCCTACATCAAGTGCCTTGAGGAGGTAGTACTGCCCTGGGTCAAGAGGATGGTTACCTATGTCTGGCAACAGGACTCTGCATCTGCACAAAATCAGAAGAACCCAATCATGGCGGTCAGGCAATTTCTGTGACCACATCACCCCTTAAATCTGGCTACCTCAGACTGCAACCCCCTTGATTATTATATGTGGGGTACAGTTGAGCAAGAGAGCAAAAATATTCTTGTAACATCAAAGATAAACTGAAGGCAAGGATTATGGCAGCCTTCATCAACTTGAACAAGGGTACTGTCCAGAAGAAATGTGGGAGATTCCAAAGTCCTTTGGAAGTTGGGTTTGAAGCTGTTATGGGAACTTACCCATAATAATAATAATGGATATTCCTGACATTATAAATATTGCGCCTCTCAAGAAGTATCAGGAGATTGTAAGACGAGGAGAGATAATTGAGAGCATATTGTAAGGACATTGGAATAGTGATACTTGTCGAGACAACATAGTTCACTCTAACCAAAATCTGATAGTCATTACTAATACTTCTACTTCTTTGTATTATATTTCTGTTGTAATATATCTTTGTATTCCATACCTGTGTTCGTGTTATTCTTTCATTGGTTCTAACCTTTGACCATCACCGTGGTACAAGGAACTTGGACCATAACAGAAGTCAATGGTGATTTTATTAAATAAATTTACTCTTTAGTATTTCAAGATATTTTTGTATAATTTTGGTAAATGTATCTGTCAAAATGAGATGTCAGTATTATTTTATTTTTTGCGTAATTTTGGCATTAATTTATCTTTTTTATATATATATAAATATATATATATATATATATATATATATATATATATATATATATATATATGCACAAACACACACATAGCATAGGCTAAATGTGTTTGCCTGCCTTGAAAGTCAATATTTGAAATCTGGCTTTTACATGTGTTCTAAACCTGACCACTTGCATTAGTGGGAAATTTAAAATGATCTCAAGCACAATACTGTTCTCATATTGATATTTACTAAGATTGGCTTAGTATAACATAAGACAAAATAAGGGAAGGATGAAGGTATTTTGCCAACCTTCCATATGGCAAAACCTGGGATGAAGCACTAATATCTATCTATATCAGTCTATTCAGATATCTGTCTATATATATCTCGGATTCTTCTCTTTCTATCTATCTATCTAGCTATTTGAATCTATTCATCTTCATCAGTCTACCTATATTCATATCTGTCTTTTATTTCAGTGTTCATATCTATCTATCTGTTATTTTTATATCTCTTTATGTTCCTATATCTGTTCACATCTCAAAATCTCTCCAGCTATGTTCATATCTATCTCTCCAGATATGTCCCAATCTATCTATCTATCTATCTATCTATCTATCTATCTATCTATCTATCTATCTATCTATCTATCTATCTATCGTATCTTCATATCTCCAGTGTTTACATCTATCTATCTATCTATGGTTTTAGTAAGCACCATGATTCTTTGAACCTTGTGAACTAACACTACAGAGTCACAAACAAATCAGATAACAAAAAACACAACACTTGAGGAATTTTTACCAGCAGCAACAACTAAAAATAATAGTGTATGTTACTCCAAGAGAGAATAATGACATAATGAAGATATTAACATTCCACATCACTTCAGACAAAAGGTTAGGAAGGCAGCCTCCACCAATATTGGAAAGAGCAATAAGTTACTGGACTTAAAAAAATATTTTCCATATAAACCAACCTCATTCAATCTGTATCCTATTTGTTTCCAATTCATTGAGCTTTGTCTTAAGAACCATTGCTTTGTGGAGCAGACATCCAGGGGATGCTTCATCATGGTCAATTTGTCAAAGAGGTGACTTTTTGATAATGTTAGTCTGTTACCCTTGTGAATTAAATTTGATAGATGGAAACTTTCAGAAGCTGATGGTTGCACCAGCATCATGGCTGAAGTTGTGAGTATATGGCCTTGTCCAAACTGTTGATCATGCCAAATTATGCATTCTATCCCCAAAACTGTAACTAAGATCTGCTTGGCATGGTCAGAGTTTAGCTCTTCTGTGGGTGTTGAAGACACACAAATATGCCTGATCAGGCGTCTACAACAGGGATTGGCTAGCCATCCTAGAAGACAGATGTACACAGAATAGTAGAGAGTAGCTGGTTATTATATATATTTATTTATTAGGCACTGAATTGTGTCACTTCATGTCTCTCATAGCTTGCTTGACATTTCAGCTAAACTAAAGAATATTTATGAGTATTCCTAAATTCAAATATTTTGAAAAACCAATAACATTTTTGTTTTTAAATACTTGTTGCAAAATGAAATCCTGACATTTGCCTTGATAAAGTCCATCAGTGGACAAAACATATCAGCTAAGATAAGTTTACCTTTTGTCTTTATTCATCTATATATATATATATATATATATATATATATATATATATATACATATCAGTTCGGTATTTTTTTTAAATTGTAGGTGATGCAGTTACATCGGCTCTGGTGACTGTGTAGTCCCACTCTGGAGTCTTTCAGGTACTTGGCACAGATGAAACTGGATGACACGGAGACAGAGGCTGTCCTTGCTTTTCTCCTGGCTCTCTTTGCTCCCTGCTGATCTTCCCTTGTGGTTTCTGCAATCATGACACCATCACTTACTGTGGCTCTGCAGGTGTTGGTGTCAATGTCGGCCAGCCTCATGTCTCATTTGCAGACATCCTTGAAGCAGAGCTGAGGTTTTCCAGATGGGCAGGACCCCCACACTGCTCCCCATACAGGATGACTCTTGGGATGCTGCTGGCACCCATGTGGCGTACGTGCTCCACCCATCTGAGATGTCTTTGGCAGAGCAGCATGAACAGGCTGGGGATGCCGGCATGTTGGAGGACCTCTGTGTTAGTGACCCAGTCTTGCCACTTAATGTGCAGGAGACGTCTGAGGCAGCAGAGGTAAAAGGTGTTTGACCTCTTCTCCTGACAGGACTCACTGCCATACAGAAGGGTGATGAGGATGCAGGCCCAGTAGACTTGTAGTTTGGTGCTCCGTCAGCTGGCTGTTGTTCCAGATGTGCTTATTTAGCTTGGCCATGATGCAGTGGCTTTCCCTATCCTGGAGCTGATCTCGGTGTCCAGGAAGAAGGAGCTGAAGATGATTGACCCGAGGCAGGTGAAGGAGTCCACCACCACAAGGCAATGTCCAGGGAGAAGGCGGTGTCTTGTGCCAGGATGTTGGTCTTTTTGAGGCTGATGGTCAAGTTGAACTCCTTGTAGGGGTGTGGGCTGAGAAGGGAAATGCTGCGGTAGTTATTGCAGTTGCTGCAGTCACCTTTATTCTTATAGAGGGTGACAACGTTGGCATCTTGCATGTCCCAGGAGATGTGGCCTTTCTCCCAGCACAGGCTCAGGAGCTCATGGAGATTCTGCAGCAGAGCTGGCTTGCTACTCTTCAGAACCTCTGATGGGATCCTGTCCTTCCAAGGGGCCCTCCCACAGGAGAGACAGTCAATGGCTTTTCCGAATTCCTCTGTAGAGGGCGAGGCATCCCACTTCTCCATGACTGGGAGATTGGGCAAGGCATCCAGGGCAGCATCTGTCACCATGTTCTGGATTTCATACAGCTCCAGCTAGTGCTCCACCCAGTGCTTCAGCTGCTTGCCCTGGTCTGTAATCTCTAGTGCCTTGGACTTCAGTGGAGTCGTCTTGATGGGAGTGGGACTGGGGGTGGTTTTGATGCCAGCGTACAAGCCTCTTGCATTTCCACTGTTGGCAGCCATCTCGATCATACTGTATAGGTTCCGCCAGTAGTTGTTGGCGCAGTGGCGTGCAGTCTGTTGGGCCTTGCTGTGAGCAGCTCTGATGGCATCGCGGGTACTGATGCAAGGGTTTTGCTTGTAGGTCAGGAGTGCTTGTCTCTTGGCTTTAGAAACTGGTTGCATCTCATCCCAGTGAGCTGTGTACCAGTTCGCATTTTGACGATACTTCTTCCTGAATGCAGTAAGGGCTGAGGTGTATATGGCATCATGGAGGTGGTGCCATCTACTGTCGATGTCAGTGGCACTTAAGGAGGATGTGTTGACCTTCGCGCTAAAGATGGTTTGGAAGCGGCGAGAGGTCTCAGGGTCATTGGAGTGACAGGTGTTGATGCAAGGGAGGCCCTTGGTTTTGGAGTGGTGTATTTTCTTGGCTGTCAGTCTCACTTTGCAGCTTACTAGGGAGTGGTCCATGTCGCAGTCTGCACTGTGGAAACTCAGAGTGTGAAGAATGCTCCTTAGGTCTGAACACCTGTTGATGACAAGGTCGAGCTGGTGCCAGTGGGGGTGTCTTCAAGAGACTTTGTGGTGCTCTTTGCACTTGAAGTAGGTGTTCATCACGCATAATCCATGGTGGCAGCACAGTTCCAGCAGCCACTGTCCATTCTCATTCATCTTGCCTATGCCCTGACAGCCGAGGCAAAAGAGCCATGTGTCACAGTCGGCTACCACTCTGGTATAATCCTTCAGTATTGGGGTTCCTGGATATCATCTCATCCAGTGCCTCATAGAATTGGTCGCTGACCTCTGGGGTGGTACAGAGCATTGGCGCCTAGATGCAGAGGACGTTAGCGAAACCTGTAGATGTTGAGAGGCACAGTGCTAGGATTCTCTGAGATCCGCCAGTTGGTGGTTCAATGGCTGGTATCAGCAAATTCTTCACAGCAAATCCTATGCCGTGTTGCCTTGGGTCATCCTGAGGAAGGCCCTGCCAGAAGAAGGTGCAGTTAGCCTCTCTGATGGAACTGCTGTCAGCCAGACGAGTCTCTTGCAGCCAGGCGATGTCAGTGCCCAGTCTTGAGAGTTCCCTGTCTATGACCACGGTCTTTCGAGCATTGTCAATCTGTTGGATGTCATCTGTGAGTCCAGGGTGCATGGTCTGGACATTCCAGTGAGCAAATTCAAGAGCTGGAGTCTTTGTATTTCTTTCTTTTCTGCTTGGTGTGGGATCTACAGCTTGCTTATTAGGAGGATCAGTCCCTGAACCCTACACACCCAGTAGAGCAGGCAAGCTGTGGCAGGACAGCACCTTATTGGCTGGGGGCTGCTTAGCTTGAGGTGGGTGGTAGGTGCCAGTTACCTACACCAATCGTGTTGGGCTTTTGACAGGTAACTGTCACTTCCCGTGTTGTGCCAATGTCTAGCAACATACTCTCCTGTGTGCTACGAGTCTGGTCAGGATGTATGGAGAACTAGGGCTGCCCAGATGTCTAGTTCCACCTCTTGACCTTGCTAGCAGAGTCCAAAGGAGTGGATAAACCAATACATTTTGGTACCAGTGTGGCTGCAGGAGTTGCCAGTAGGTAGCACAAAGTGCCGTCCATCAACCTTAGGGGCTCCACTCTGGATTCATGTAGGGTTTACTCCTTGGCCTTTCCTTCTTCTGAAGATTTCCACAAGGCAGTGGAGTTATTTAACCCATAGCTGGAGTTTGGGTCATGGGCACCAAGGCATGTCTACATACAGGTGGGCCTGCATGCTGCATGTTAAGGGGGCCAAACACCTTCCCTGTCCCCTGTAGTTTAGCCTGAGTCCACAAGGTGCTCGGTTGCCATGTGTCACCAAGAGGAGACACTACATAGGGTTTGCTGATGGAGAGGCTATATACTGGCCGGGGAAAACTTACACACTCTGCTCCCCTTTTTGCATTTCTGCTAGTCAGTGGCAGTAACTGAAAGCAACAAGCACTACCACTACAGACTACCACACTAGACACATCACAACAGCCATTGAGACACACACACACACACATATATACATATATATATATATATATATATATATATATATATATATATAAAATATGGGTATGGGCTAAAAATAACATTTACAGTTATAAAAAATGGTGAATTTAAAATAAATCCATTAGTTCTTTAGAAATTGCTGTGTTTACATTTCGGATACAAAACAGAACAGATATTATCTTTCAAGAAAAGTAATTTAAATGCTGAAATTTGCTTTCCTTAAAAGGGGAAAATATAACCTTGCTGGGCCAAGCAGTTTAAGGCTCTCTGGATCAAACAGTGATACCTTTTTCTTATAAATTTAATTAATCAGCAACTTTCTTGAAAAGTTATCAGGATATAGACTGCAAAAGACAGAAATTTTCCATTGAACATCAAATTATATAATCTACATGGAAATGGAAATGGAATTGCCAGAACATGTTTAATTTAAATTTATGCATTTTAATGTGATTGTACAAGCAAATAGAATTAATATGTTTTGTCATGAAAATGATCAATTTAAAAAAATATTAACAGAGAAAAGTTTAATTTTATTTTTACTACCAATAATAAAAATTTGAAGTAATTCTTCTTTTATGTGCCATGTCCCTTCAAGATGAGAGAGGATCATAACTCTCCACAACTTCCTATCCTTCCAATCTCTAAGTAATGCTTGTCCCCTTACTACTCCTCCAAGTCCCTGTTCTGCCATCCATTTACTCGAGCTTGTAGCCAAAGTATTATCAGCAATAATCAATTACATGACATCAGTATCTTAGGATGCAACAAAACCTTGCTAATTTTCTGTCACAATGTCATAATCCCAGATGAAAATGTAGTCTCACAATTTTCAAGTCAATGTACATGGGCAGAGAAATGAGATTTAAATTTACCTACTTGTTGATGATGAATAGCTAAAGTGAATTTCATCTGGAAAGTCATGAGAAAGTTCCTCCTTAACTCACCTTCACTTAAATTGATAGCCAATGTTGAAAAACAAAGTAATCATTTGTATTGTCATATATTCCCATTAATGGATAGCGGCTCGGATTGAGGAATCGGAGAGCTGAGTTGGAATTCCTTTCAAATCCATTACATTCACTTATGTGCTAGTAGCCTTGGGAAAGGTATGAATCCTCTTCTCTCCCCAGCTATGGGTAAATAGCAAGGCAGACTGTGTTCTATAGCCTTGGATAGTAACTGGTCTACCGCAGAAAGAAATGGCAAATTACTGCAGGAAAAAATCTGCCTCATCAGTCATGTATCAAAAAATACATGATTACCTAAGTGTGTATCATGTATGGCATATAACTGACTGATATTCCTAGTATTTTCTCTTTTCTATTGATTTACTTATCTCAACTCAATATTACTGAGACAAGTGAGTAATTTTAGTCATATGGCTCTATACTCTTCTGATTTAATGATGGTATTCTCCCCCAAACTTTCAGGTTGTTGTTGGTGTATGTCCCATTGGCTCGTGTCATGATGCCAAATGTGTGATGTTGCTATCCCTTGAGAATGCACATTGTGAACTTAGCTACAAATTCCTGTCATTCCACATAGTGGTCTTTTCCAGCTGTCACTAGTTTTCCTAATGCCATTCTAACTTTCCAGGAAGTTTATAAAAGATATTGCCTTCACATGTAGCAGATACCCCACCACAAAAAAGCTTTCTCTTTTTTTCTCTCCACACACACACACACACACACACACAGACATATATATATATATATATATATATATATATATATAGATAGATAGATATATAGATAGATAGATAGATATACAATGTTTGTTTTGAGCACTGTTAAAAATGTAAGATATATTCATGGCAACATTTATTTATTTTTCATATATATATATATATATATATATATTTATATATAGGATTTAATATTTAAGAAACAGCAGATATTTTTATATATAGCGCTCAATATTAAAAATATTAAAATAATATTAAAAAATAGAAACATCGATGTTGGGATAAAATTGATATTTAAAAGTTTAGTAATATAATATTATATATATATATATATATATATATATCTGTTATTACATCAAATGTTATTTTTAATGGATATCCATATTTGAGTAGATATTCCTTTTTTATTTTAAAAGAAATCTTATTAAAAAAAATGAAATCCATTATTTTTAGAAATTGTTTTGAAATATATATATATATATATATATATATATATATATATATATATATATATATATATATATATATATATATATATATATAACCAAGTTTAGGATTGGTGTGGACGGAATAAAATCCCAATAACCAAAAACACTATTCTTAAAAGAGTGTTCAATATAGAGTAAGCAAATATTATTTAATCAAAATTATGACATAAACATATTATAAAAATAGCTACTTTGTTTCAACACTTCTGGTGTTGAATGAACCATATATATATATATATATATATATATATATATATATATATGTATGTATGTATGTATGTATGTTTGTGTGTATCTCTACCTGTCAGTATTCAAGAGACTTAATACAGAATATGTGCTTTCTGGCATGGTTCAAACCCACATTTCCCTTTGTTGGAGAAACCACCATCTTATCTGGTTTATTTCAGTCTACTCGGCTACAGGGATTATTACAAGAGGAAAGTTCATTTACCCTTCTGAAGAATGCAGACCCTAACCTTCAGATCTTTTTGAAAGCCTATATTTGCTTATTTTTCATATCCAAAATGTAAACAAACCCTATTTTGTGATACCCATCTTTCAGTAGTTGCCCTCATTTTTTTAAACAGTGAGAATAACTCTACCGCTCTGTGCACATTTAAAAGATGTAATAATTAAATCTGTCATAGAAACTGCTGACTAATTTGACATGCTTTAGACAGTTCAACCACAGAGAGCATCACAGGCCACTATTGTTCAATGACATTTACATTCTTCAAAATTTAGGTCTAATAAATATTATATATACCACCATATTTTATACTCCATTCTCATTTAGAGGTAAATTGTACTAAACCAGTGTGTAGCATGACCTATCTGATATAAGTATTCATAGTTAGGATAAGAAAAATTAATATTCTCTAGCAAGTGTTCTAAGAAATACGACTCAAGATATACCTTTCCAAAACATAAACATAAACTTGATGTATGGATCAGTTATGACAAATTTAGTATAAGAAATAAAGAGAGTGAACATAGAATTGCCTGTACTAGAGATAATTTTGCTCAACACAATTTTTTTTTAATCATTTCAAGGTGATAATGCCGCTAAGATGCAAGTGGTTAGTGGGAGTGAAAGAGAATGAGAATACTTTAGTGAGGAGAAAGAACAATAAAAGAACAGATCTCAGGAAGACAGAAGATGAAGACTGATATGGCATTTAAATTTTTGAAGATTGTAAGAGGCAGGGAAGCAAGAAACTGGGAGGGAGTTCAACAGGTGAGAAGTGCGAGAAAAGAAACTGTTAGAATAATACATACAATTACATCTAGGTAGTTCAATAATAAGACCTATTAGCACACTTAAATTCATGTGGTCAAGGTAACAGTGAGAGCTCATTAGAAAATTGCCATGAAAATATTTATAGAAAAGACAGAGGGAAGCTATGTCACTGTAGTGGGAAAGTGACTGAAGTCAAGATGCCAGGTCAGGACCGTAACATTGCAGACCCATCTTTGGATTTTGTTGAGAATCTCAAAATATATAGCAGGAGTACAAGATCAGATATGGCAGCAGTATTCAATGCACAGTCAAATGGTCAATTTATAAATGTGCAAGATGGATTCTGATGAGAAAAAAATGCCTGGTACAACACAATGAATGAACTTTTCTAGCAGCAGACGTAGCAATTGATTCAATATAATCATTCCACTACATATCAGTGGAAAAATGTGAAACCAAGAAGTTGCAATGAGTTGCTCACCTTCATGCTGATGAAAGGCAAAAATGTTTCTCCATCATGATTAAAGGATAGCAGTTATATTTTGGAAGTGTTCAAAACATTTCTTGCTCTGGTTAACAACAGATTGGAGTTCCTTTTCAATAGCTGCTGCTAGTATTACTTTGTCAAATCTATCACACTTACTATAAAGTCAGGAGTAAATAGTAGTGTCATCAGCATAGATACCAATTTGAGAACTGATAACTTCAGTAAGGTTGCTGATGAAAATAAGAAACAAGGGAGGTGCAAGGAAAAAGTCTTGGGGACTCTCGTATTAATGTGAAATGAAACACAATTATAGCCATTCAACATGACATTCATTACACAATTCGTTAAGAATGATTGGAGTAAATCACTGATTCAACCAGACATACCATAGCTCTTGAGTTTTCAGAGTAGGTCAACAGATGAAACCCTGTCAAATGCCTTTGAGATGTTTAAATCACAGCCCAAGCAACACCATTCTTATATATAAACAGATAGACAAATTCAGTTGACCTAGAGAAATGAAAGCCATATTGTTTATCTGAAAGAAGGTCATGTGAAGTGAGATACTTAACCAACTCAGAGTTGATTAGAGTCTCTAGTTCTTTGCCAAAAAGAGGTAAAAGACTAATAGGATGATAATTTGATGGCTCAGAAGATCCTCCAGAGTTCTTAAAGACAGGAACTTCAGAAAAGCATTTTCAACAAGTTGGAAAACAAGAAGCAGCAAGGCATTTGTTGTAGAGATTGAAGAGAACAGGTGCCAGTTCAGGGGCACATTTTAGGACAATTGCAGGGATACTGTCAAATCTGTATATCTTGTAAGGATATAGTTTGAAGATGATAGCAGAAACCATGAATGGAGTTATATATATGTCACTCAGTAGAGATTCCATTCTAGGTGAAACATCAGGCAAAGATACTCCTGAGGTGTTGAAAGTGGTGTTGGAGGAGAATTTGTGAACAGAGCATTCTGCTTTATCAGAACCAAACTAAAGAGGCTATGTAATGTCTCATTCTATTGGTGAATAGTGATTTTGCCTCATTATGAGTGAATACAAAGATTTCAGTTTCACTTGGTAATTCTGCGCTGGCACAAAATCCTCAATGCTAGTTTTCACCCAGGAAGAAACCTCATGAAGAAACATCTTATGTTACCCTTATCATTACTGCACTTTTGAAGGTATTAAAACTCAAAAAGATTATTCAAAAGCTTGTGAGATCATTATGCTAATTCTTAGCAGGTCATTCAATGTGGTGTAATGGTTAGCAAGGTTGTCTTTCTAGATCAGTTATGACTGAATAGTGAATTTAATTCTAATTGGATATCCCATACTTTCAACCTTACTCCAAATCTAAGCTATGCTTAGAAAATCTATATAACTTAAACCAAACTGTTATAGTAAAGTGATAGTAAAGGGTGAGAGTAACATAATGGTTGTCATGCATGGTGCCCAGCCTGTTCAGAAATGTCTTACCTGTTAACTCTATACAACCACTTTCTCAAATCCTATATTAAACTGACCCCACTAGATCTTAGAGAGGATGATCCTTCTTTGAACCTTATGAACTGGCACATACAAAATCATGCTGATTGCTTTCAACAGCAGCAACAACTAAAGTCGATAGCACATGTAACTCAAAGAGAAAATATTGATATGATCAAGATGTGGACATTCCACACTACTTTAGACAAACATAGACCATCAGTACTGGAAAGCCGATAACAGTGGACTTGAGAAGGCTATTTCCCTGAAAGAGAAAGATTTTAAAAATTTCAACCAATGGTAACACGTTTTGCTCAGTCAGTAAATACTAAATGTTTCCATACAAGGAAACAGTTAAGATTACCATTACAATGAGAGATGAAGTGTTGAGATTTTCCCCAGTCTTATGTTTGTTTATACTCAGCAGTGTGAATGGAATGAACAAAAAACCCAAAACCTGAAAATAACTGCTCAACAGCTTTTATTTCTGGTTGAAAAAGGAATGCAAAATAGTAGTATTTTGTGGGGAAAATGGGGGCTTTCCTAGTTAAGAAAGTTCTTGAGTATAGTAGTTGTTTTTGTTGAGAGATATTTTTCTGCTAGTTCCCGTGGGAGGAACAAGAAATCTGAATGAGAAACTATCAGGCCTCATCTTTTGCAGCAAGGATCATGTGTAGTTTTCCTTTGATGGGTGTTTTGAAGGGAGATTTCTCTGCCAGTTCCCATGGGAGGAACAAAAAATCTAATGTCAAGCTGCCAAGACAGGCTTCGTCTTCTTCTGTGAAGGTTGGCTTGAATGTTGCTATGGTTGAGAGTAAGAAATGGAAACGGGAGCTGGCTGTCAGATAGAGGCTGCTGAACAAGAAGGTGGAAAATAGAGAGGCAGCTGACTGTGAATGTAGAGGTAGCTGAAACTGAAGATGAAAAAGAGGCCAAATAGGGCTTGGTCAAGGCTTTTATGACCTCAGGGACTTTTTACCCTGCTGATTATTTCTGCTGCTGTTGAATCGAGCAAAGTAAGGATAGCCAACAAGTGACACAGGTTTTATATTGGAGAAGAGATACTACACTTTAATTCTAGACCAATGGCTAGGAAATGAATAAAAGCATAACTTGAGTAGCACTGGCTACTCAATCATGGAGTGCCAAATGTTTCCTTATAAGGAAACAGCTAATTAACAATAGAGATGAGGAGAACAGATACTACATTTTGATCTCAGCTTGATGGCCATAGAGTGAAGAAAAGTGTAACTTGAGTAGCATTGGCTGTTCAGTTAGTGAATGCTGAATGTTTCCATATAAGAAAACAGCAAATATTATCATTACCATTTGTGTTTCTCCATTGGAATATTTTCCTTGTCTTGTTATAAAAGATTTTCATTTGAGACAGGCTTCTGGAAAAGGTTGACAGCAGCATTTTATTTAGTTGAAAAATGATATTTTGCCATTAATTTTCAATACTGATTTGCTATGTAATATTTAATCATCAATATGACAGTGAATGATAGTTAATTTTCCTCACAGACAAAGAACAGACTTGAAATGACAGAGATGTGATTCTATTGATGAATGCTGAGAATACCATGAACTGAACTGAAGAAGTTTCAAAGAACAAGGGACCATATGCTTACCATCATAAAGAGGTAGTTAAGATTTCTTGGATGCATAATGAGGAAAATGGGTCTAGTGAACTTAACACTCACAGCACATACTGAAAGTGATAAAAGGAGATGGAAAACATGGCATAATCTACTTAATGAGTTTGTATGAATAGCTCATAAATCAGGAACAAAAAGTGATAGTAAAGGGTGAAAAATTACTGAAAAGAGTCGAAATTGTGGAGAACTGTGATTGCTTACATCCTGAAGAGGCTTGGCACATAAAAGATGACTGCAAATCTTTTTATGTCATTTAGGTTCTTGTCTTCAAGGAGTGAAAACAGTCGCAACATTTTTAAGCAAGGAAAATTGAATGTCCTCGGATTTGAATGACAGAATAGTGTTGAATTTAAGAAAAAAAGAAAAGAAAAAGCAGACTGAAGTTGTTCAGAAAAAGAATGATCAGAATTTTAATTACAGATCAAGAATTACTGAATCTTGGAAAATAATTAGCCTAATTAAAAATGGAAGTCAGTATGCATTTTTATTGCGAAATTTCAGACAGTATCGTGCACTTAAAAATGTATGATAAACTGAAATTAAAATCTGTTTCAGAAAGTCTTCCTTGAAAGACAAATTATTAGCTTTGCATTTTATTTTTTGTTTTTATTTCATTTCTTTTGCATCTGGGAAATGGACAAGAGAAATTGGAATCGGACCATAAAGTAACCAAGCTATTTATGCATGTGAGAATTCTTGTAAAGTGTTTATTTTGCTCATATTGGAAATTATTCAATTTCATTATGATCATATTTGTAATTATTTCATTTTATCAGCCTTTATGACACATTCGTGATTATTGTGTATAATTATCTCATTATATTCTTGAGAGAGTAAATTAGCTGTGTTTAATCTGAAATGAATTTATCAGCATCTCTCTCTCTCTCTCTCTCTCTCTCTCTCTCTATATATATATATATATATATATATATATATATATATATATATATATATTTATGTCTGTATGTATGTATATATGTATATAATCATTTCACACCAAGCAAAGCAATAGAGCCACTAAGATGCAAAGGTTTTTATAGCGATGCTCAACCTGTACAAGGCTCAGGAGCCATTACTGTAAGCAGTTTAGTTGGTGGCTGATACTACCATAACTGGAAATATATAGATATGAGAAATTAATCTATTTCCTACTAAGATCATTAAAAAGACAAAATTTCTAGTGCTGATTTTCAAGGCTGGTAATTTTACCCAAATTTGAATATTGGCAGAACCAGACTCGGCTATCTTATTTCTTTTTTTTTTAAAATGACATTCATCCTGTACAAAACCCAAGAGCCACTCAAGGTAGAGGCTTACAGAGTAATAGGCACTCTTTATGGGGATATGTGGGGAATAAAATGGTTAACTCTCGACATAAACAGGTTAAGATTGTAGTGATTGGGGAAGCATCCTCTTGGAAGTCAGATCCACAATTCAGTGGTTCATGAGAAGAAACTTATATCTTACCAATGGGATAGGAAAGGAATGAGGGGAGATTTTTACAGTGTGCATGGTATGGTGGGTCTTAGTCATGAAAGTTGGAACTAGTGGAACTCAGGAATATAGTTTGTCTGCACACTTTCCAAGGAAATAGCAATAGAGAGCAGCAAGAGGCTTGCAAAGTTTTGTCTGTGAGAAAAGGATTGTAGGGTAGAAAATAATTTGTTACTCACAAGAAGGTGAAGACACTTTTTGGACTCTATCAAGATTCTCTCAAGTGAAGACTGGGCACCTCCTACCCATATATGACAGTATTACTCCATTATCAGCCTGATCTGACTCTTGTAAAGGTAAAGGATAGCAGAGGGAGACCCACTAGTTTTCCAGCATCTTTAGTGATGGATCATATGTATGAGTGCCACTTGGGGTCTGGCTTGAGTTAAAATCTGTTTCAGAAATATTTTTTCTAGTCATTCTTATCTGATGACTTCAGGGACATGAAAACAAATAAAAAGCAAATTCTCTGTCTGTCCATGTGCTTGAAACTCCTCTAACTCAGATAACATTTGCTTTACATAGACATATAACTTTTTGAAATCAGGATGATCCTGGGATTGAAAATCTGTCCTTCATTTGGTGCTTGAACATCCAGCATTAATATTTGAGTCCAGATTTGAGTCCAGATGAGGTTAATAATTCAAAATTTAAAATAACTGAAAAAAAATTAGTGGTTTTCAAAGTTTTTCATTTATATTCAGTTTAAAATAACACAAAAACTTTGTAAATTTAAAAATTTTTGTTTTAAATTCAGTTTAAAATATCTCTAAAACTTGTGAATTGAGGAAATCAATTTTATTTCTTCAAAATATCAAAGAATCAGAGTTAATATGAGAGATTTCATAATGTGAGATTTTGAAGTTCTTCAGAATTTTTGATTTGAAGAACTCAATTTTTGACCTGAATTGGAGTTTGGGCCCAAATCAGTCTTTTGGCTGGAATTGGACTTAATCAGAGCTAAAGTGAGGTTTTTAATTTTCATGGAGTGAATTGAGGAATTCAAAGTTATTTCTTCAAAATTATCATTTCTAAGTTGAAACAGGTCTCTTTATTTTTGGTTCAAGGGCTAATTAGCCCTCCACAGGAGTTAACCTAAAGGTATGCACAGAGTGTATCTTTTAAGCTAGTTTATAATAATAGACACTGACACTTTACCTTGATTCAGAATTTGGCTGGAGATCTTCCAGAACTTCCAGGTCTAATTTGTTTGCTTTTAACTTGACCTAGATTGTACATAGCTATAATTTGTATTCTCTAGAACTCTATTGCAATGATTACAGGCAGTTTTGAATGCAGCAAATGTCCTACTACATCATTCCCTGTGATAGATATTGTAGTAGTAGTAGTTATGGTGAGCTATGGCTGCAGGACATTCAGGTTTGAACTAGGGCTGGCTGTTCAGTTTCTACTAGAATTTGTCTGGGGTATAAAACTCTACTTCAGAAAGGAACTCTTCTGAGGTGAGAGTAGCAGTTTTGGAGGCAGTATGTTTAGAGAAGAGCTTCTGCCATATAAGATCTGAATCTGTCCCAGTTTTTGTGTGGCAAAAAATTGTTCTGTGGAATGGCACATTAGGTGATGCTTTTGATTTAGCATCAACTTTGACACTGACTATTGAATGATCTGAAGTGACCAGAGTGGGTAAAATGTTGTTTTCAGGGCAGGATGTAAGGAAGAGGTCACGGTCAAGCTTCTGATGTTCTGTTGCAACAGAAACACAGGTGGTTTCTTTGATGATCTGTTGGAGTAGTGAGTTACTGAGTGTGAGAAAATATGAGAAAAGAAAACATCTAAGGGGAAAAATAAAAGAACGGGAATTAAGAATACAGAAGATAATGACTGACATTGCATTTAAATTTTTGAATATCAGAGTTGGCTGGAAAACAAAGAGTGTTTCACAAGTGAGTGGTGTGAGGGAAGAAACTATTAGCATAGAACTTACAGTTATATCTATCCATCTCAAATATAACATGATGGCATCTTGCCACCAATCTAGTACTATGCTTAAATTCATAAAGTACCAGGGAGGAGAAAACATCAGAAAAATTACCATGAAAATATTTATAGAAAAAGTATAAGATTGCTATGTGACAGTGGTGGAAAAATGACTGAAGCTGAGATACCAGGTCAGGACCAATAACAATGCAGATTCTACTTTGATTAGCAGAAGCACCAAACCAATGTTCCAGTAATATTCAATGCATGGATGAATGGTAGATTTATAAATGTGTAAGATAGAATCTGGTGAGAATAATTGTCTAGCATGACACAGTGAACTGATTTTCCTATCAGCAAACTTAATGATTCAACATAATCTTTCCACATCATGTCAGCAGAAAACATTAGCCTGAGAAGCTGTAAGGAGTCACTCTCCTAAAGGTTAGCTGATAGAAGGTAAAAAACGTTTTCAAATAATTAAAATAGGTCAGTTTAATTTTCTTGCTCTAGTTAACAACAAGTTATCAGTCATTTTTGAGATCAGCTTAGTTTTATCAAATCAATGAGACTTGCCTCTAAGACAGGAGTAAATAGTTGTGTTATCATCAAATATAAACAGATAAATACATGCATATTTTTTTATTTCAAACATTATTTTTTGTGGATACGTACGTTTGAGTAGATATCCTGTGTGTATTACATCTACTGGTCTGTGTACTCAAGAAAACTGATTAAAGAAAATATACTCTCTTGCTAGATTGGGATGCTTTATGTGGCTGAGTTGTCTAAAGCCTGCCATATCAGATGGTATACAGATGAGGTTTTGAAAGTGGTTGAAAATTGATTGATATCAGATATTGGAAAACCTACAAACATTCCAATAGGTAATCTGATGGAAACATTGATGTTCTCTGTACAGACAATGTGGTTCCAACTAGTGTCTGACATCTACAATGTCTGATGTCTACAACACCATACAAAAATCGCAAGTGGTGATTCAGACACAAAGCAACCGGAAATGATCAACATCAGGTATACCCTTCAGAATAACAAGTACTCTGCAAGCATGACATCAAAACCTAAAGGTAGCAGCAGAAGTGTCAAAAAGAAAAACCATAAAATTGTCAAGGGCTTATCAGAAAATATTTAGAAGATCAGCATTCTGTACAACATCAGGATAATTTTCAGAAGCATCTCCACTCTATGGCAAAATCTCTGCTGAGTAAATCCTAACATAGGAAAGAACATGACCAAGAACTGTGTGTACAACATTCTTCACAGTTACAGCAAAGAAAATAAAGGTGAAAAAGTTGTCTAAAAGTAAGGCTGAAGTGACATCTAAAAGTCTAAGTCAGGGACAGACAATGAAATCAAATATGGCTGATCATTCATGGAGAGAAAAGAGTAGTCATCAGCCTCTGTGCATTAAAGTGAAAATACTGGACAAGGAAAAACACTGGAGAGTTAGACTTCTGAAGGTATCAGCACATATGCTAAGCTATGAGGACTTTAGTAGACCTAGCATAGAAATAAATATAATATGGGAGTTGTTAATAAAGAAAGAAAGATAAATAGTAAGAGGTCTTCTACAATAGTAGTAATAACAGTAGCTATAACAAAAGATAAGCTTCAGTGAGTGCAGCACAGCAGCACTGATCAGCAGGCAGGTTAGGTTTACAGCTCCAACAATGGAAAAGTAATAAAATTTTTCTCATCAGAATCCATCTTATATTCCACCATTCATCCATGCATTGAGCATTGCTGCCATATCTGGTCTGGTGTTCCTGTTATATTCCTCAATATTCTAAACAAAATCCAAAGAAGAGTCATTAATATTATCAGTCCTGGCCTGTCATCTCAACTCAATCAATTTCACACATACATGATGTGACTTCCTCTGTTTTTTTTTCTATAAATATTTCCATGGCAGTTTTCTAATGAGCTTTCTACTTTGGTACCTTGGCTGTATGAATGCGAGTATACTACTAGTTTGGTTACTATGTCTCATTGTTTTAATTTTCTATTCTAATCATTTTTTTATATCACTTCAAACCTGTGGAACTCTCTTTCTTTCTTATCTGCAACTTGGAATTTTCAAAAATTTAAATGCAACTTCAATCAGCATCTTATGTCTTTCTTAATTCTGTTCTTTCATTGCCATTTCTTCTCACTAAAGTCTTCTCATTCTCAATAAACCCCTTGTATCCTTGCTTGGTGTGAAATGATATAAAAAAAATGTAATGTCATAATTTGTTGATTTTCTTATTTCCTCAGATTTCTCTCACAACCATTAACCATGAGTCCATGATGAATGTTAATGGTTGTAATAGAAATGTCTCTGTTTCAAATACTTCTTCTATGTTCTGTATCCCTTCATGATGTGGGCAGTCATGGCTCTCCACAACTTCCTATCCCTCGTTGCCCTTAACAGCATTTCTAATTTTGCCAAGCACCCCTGTCTCCTGTTTTGCCATCCATTTGCACAAATTTTTCAGGTCAGTGGCCCACTGCCTTCCACTTATCTCTCAAGCCCTTGATATGTCCTGTAATGGTTAAGTTTTTTTCCAAGCCCACTTTTCTCATCAAGAAATTTCAACAGTTTTTTTCTAATTCCAAGTTTAAGTTTTCTTTTTGTTGCAATTTTATTTAAGACTTCCTTATTGCTTACTCATTCCATCCTTCTCCTGCAAAACCACATTTTTATTGCCTCCAGTTTTCTCTTCATCCCTGGGGAGATTGCCCAGCATTCACTGCCATATAAGAAGATGGATATCACATATCAATTCAGGATTCTTTTCTTTCTTTCTAACAAAATTTTTCTTTGTTTATATTGTAGCATACCTACAGACAATAATGGGTATGTCCCCATTCACATAAATACAGTAGTAAATACTGTATGTTGGTCTGCAGTTGGAGATTCATTGTGGAATTCACTTGACTCACTTCTAACAGCTGACTACTTCTTCTACACACTGCTGGCGAATCTTATATGTGTTGGATTATCATTTGGAATTTATATGTGTTGGATTTATCATTTGGAATGCATCTTTTTGCTATTTCAGCATGCATTAAAATATTTTTAGTTGAAATTCATGTATTTATGTTTATTGATCTTCATACGGAAAAGGGTAGAAAATAAAGAATATTTTTAGTATATTATGCTTTTTAATTAATTAGAAATACAATTTCAAAATTTATTTTGCAAAAGTACTGGGGAGGATATAATGAGTCAACAGTGAAGTTTCCCAGTGCTCAACATTCAGGGAGAATTATTTAATTTGATAGCAAACAAATCAAATGATTACTTGGCAATAATGAATATTATTATGATCACGAATCCCATAAACCATTATTGTCTTTGGGGCACTCAATGTACTGAAGCCATAGCAACTGCAGTTGTATCATGGGCAAGATATATGACTAAAATATCGCTAAGTTATAGATACTTTCTTACATGTAAGAAAGTGATCATGCTTGAAATTGAGTAGACGGCCATCATATATTGGGTTGTCAGTTAAATTTGTTTGTTTTTCCATTTATTTTAATCCTATTATTCATCAACATTTTTCACAAATCAATCAATGATATGAAACAATAAACAAAAGTAAAGCAAAAAAAGACAATAAAACTATGATAAAAATATTTTGCATGTTAATTCAAAAGACATTGGAAAAAGCAAATGAATTTTTCTGACAACCAATATATATATATATATATATATATATATATAATGTGGGCAATCAAATGGAAAAAAGGAAAAAAAATTGTTAAGTAACATGTTTGGTTGAAGAAGGAACTTCACATTTACAAACTTGTAATAGCTTTAATGATAGAATAAGAATAATGATGGAATATATATATATATATATATATATATATATATATACGCGTTCCATATTAGTCGATTTAAAACAGTGCTCGATAGGATAACCTAGAGCTTTATACATATAAATATAGATAACTAGACTCGTTTTGAAAAACCCTCGAATTTTTGATTTGCTAATCAAATCAATCTCGAGGAAAAAAAAGGTTTTAAAAAGAAAGAGCTACAAACATGAACTTCTGCAGACCTAGATACACCTAGTGAGCCAGACAAACCTACCTAGGTTTCACCTAAACGGATCGTCAGGGAAAGTTTGGCCAAACTTTCCCTGACAATCCGTTTAGGTGAAACCTAGGCCGTCTGTATATATATATATATATATATATATATATATATATATATGGCAGGGGAAGAAATGCAAATATTGGTTATAAATTTACACTGAAAATGTTAAAGGTATAAAAATGTTCAACTTTAAAGTTTTTGACATCTGCTGTATTGAGATGTTTTCTATTGCCTTGGTTTTATTCTTTATTGCTCTTGTTTTTAAGTGTTTTTAATGAAGTTGTTTTAATTGCTTTTTATTGTTTTTAAATACAATTATTTCTTATAATAATTTTTTTATTTTATCATTGTTCTTTTCATTAAATTTTTAATTCTATTTTCATTATAGCTTTTAAATTTTAATTATTATTGTTTTTAATTATTTTAACATTTTTTGTAATTATCTTTTATTTTTATTATAATTATTTAATTATATTTATCATCATTGTTTTTAATTATAACTGCAATTATTTATAATTAATTTATCACTATTATTTTTAATTATTACAATTATTTATAATTATAATTATTATTTTATTTTTAATCATGTAGGAGTGACTCCATCAATAAAATTATTAGTTTGAAGAAGTTTCTTCTGGGGACAAAACAGATTTTTATGAGTTTTTTTTAATTTTGTCATTTGGTTATCAATTATTAGTCTGATATATAGCTTTGTACATCATATATATATATATATATATATTTTTTTTTTTCTAAAAGAAATAATTAATTTTTTATTTATTAGATCTGAACTGCTCTAGACTGACTCATATATACATTTAAAAATGTCGGATTAAAAATAAATCCATTAATTATTTAGAAATTGGTGTGTTTACATTTTGGATACAAAACTGAACTAATATAGTCTTTGAAAAAAGTAATTTTAATGCTGAAATGTGCTTTTTTTAAAAGAGAAAATATAACCTTGATGGGTTATTTGCTCTCTGTGGCTGAGCAGTTTAAGACATGGAAGATCAAACAGTGGTTTCTCCTACAAATAGAGATGCAAGTTTAAATGCTGCCAGAGAGCACATTTAATTTATTAAGTATGCAGACCAACAGTTTCAATGCACACTGTTTAAAACAAAACAAAAATAGTGTGACTATTTCAAATATGGGTATCCCCTAAAAATAATATCTGAAGCAATATATATATATATATATATATATATATATATATATTTAAGTAATCTAAAAATATAATTATCAAATCCTCCTAATAATTTCTATCATGTACATCATTGCTTGAACCGGCTTCCAATACTCTAGAGTGAGCGGCTTGGCGAAAGTAGTCGTGGCTCCAGGGGGCACAGTCCTATGGTTACAGAGAACTCAGTAAGAGTTCCACCACGGAATATGTGAGCGAGTGGCACTATATTGAGTCTGATTTGCAATCTCTTCATCACAGTTGGTATGATGTTTGCTTGACAACCTAACTGTCAGGGTTTCAATTCTCGGTAGTGGATGCGCACTGCTGATGAGTCCCAAATATAGGACGAAATGGCCGTCCAGCGCTTTCTGCATTCTGTTGAGGTTTCTTTCAGACTCAATGAATTACTTGATTATAATTATCAAATCCTCCTAATAATTTCTATCATATATATATATATATATATATATATATATATATGAATGAACAGACTGAGATAGACAAATATGAACAGACTGAGATGTATATATATATATATATATATATATATATATATATTTGACATTGGAATTGGTATCTGTGACAGTGCAGAAGTGTATGAACTAGTAGAAATATTTTTATTGGGGAAACCATACTACAAATACAATAAGAAAACAGTAGACCTATACAGAGATGATGGACTAATGATAATAAAAAGTAAAAGTAACAGGGTAAACGATAAGCACCATAAAGACATAGAAGTGTTTTTTAAACAGTACAAGGTCAGAATAGAAGTAGAATCAAACATTATAGAAGTGAACTATCTCGATGTGAATACATCCACAGGACAATAAAAACTATATAGAGAACCAGGAAATTTCTCCATTATACATAAGCACTGAGTCTCTCATCCTACTATAATCACAAAACACCAATATAAGTCCACTGCATCTAAACTATCCACCTATTAAAAAATGAAGGGCTCTTTCAAAAAATTAAGAGCCTATATCAAGAAGCATTGAAAAAAAATGGACAAAAATTGCTAAAATATAGTGAACAACAATAATAAAATGAATAGAAGTAAAAAACTAAGATGGTTTAATCTACCACAGAATATTTCTAAAATTAATCAAAAAACACTTTACTACTTCTGAAAAATTGAAGAAACTATTCAATAAAAATAACATTAAAGTGAGTTGGGATAAAGATATCAGAAAAATGATTGAAAATCATAACAAAATGTTGCTCAATAACAGTAATTGTAAATAAAGTAAAGCTAGAAGCAACAGTAGACTAAAAATTGCCTGTCCCATGAAAGGTAATTGTTTAGTGGAAAATATAGTTTATTTGGTTAAATCAGTGGTAGAAAATAATAATAAAGTTAAGGAAGAGAAAATATATATAAGGGCTATTGAAAATGAATTGAAAAAAGGTACAATAATCATAAATTGATTTTTAAAAACAGTAAATATAAAAATGCTACAGCACTGCCAGTGTGTTATTAAAAAATTAAAAGAGACCCTTAAAATTACTTGGAGTATTTATAAAAAATGTTGTTCATGTAAAAATGCTAGGGATAGATGTAACTTTTACCTGGAAGAAAAATTTGCAATAGTAAGTTTGAGCAATAATAACAGAATACTTAATAAAAAAACATTAGTTAATTAGCAGATGTAAACATAACATAATATTGTGTCACTTGCCACTGGAACTAGCATATTATGTTGTTAGTGTATTATTTTTTAAATTTTTTCCCCACTAAACCTGACCCTACAGTATGACACTTAATAGTTTAGCCCACCCACAGGGTTTTTTCTTTGCCTCTTTTCTTTTTTCCCCTTTGTAGGTGTGGCTATCCATAGGTTTTTTAATGAAATTATATTTATTCTGTGATGCTTTAGTAATTCACGGATTATATAAGGATTGCTCTACCCTTCTTTCATTTGTGTTTAAGTTGTTTGAAGATTGCGTGAGTGTGAAACTTGGCTTATGACTAGCACTATCTTTTCATAGGATTTAACATTGTCAAACATTTTTTTCTCAGTCTAGGCAATCTAGGCTTGAAGCTCTTTACAGAGTAGGTAAGTTTGCCTTTAGGCCTTTTTGTCTTTCTTTTTTCAGTATTGTCATTTTTATTTAAGACTTTATCTAGATAAAAGTTTTAGGTTTGGCCAAGTTGTTCATTGGTTCCATCAAAGTTTTCTTTTTCTTTAATATATATATATATATATATATATATATATATATATATATATAGGGTGCGATGGATAAATTGTCCTCTAAATTATGCAAAAATGAAAATAACACTGACATCTCATTTTTTAACAGATATATTTACCAAAATTACACAAAAAATATCTTAAAATATTAGAGTGTAAATGGATTCAATAAAATCAACACTCACTTCAGCTACTGCCTCCAGACATCTTCAGAATCTCCTGCAACTCTTCTGTTCTCCTTGTTTAAGTTGGGAAATGCTGCCATAATACTTGCCTTCAGTTTATCTTAGGTGTTATAAGGAATTTTGTTGGTCTCTCTCTCAACTGTGCCCCACACAAAATAATCAAAGGGATTGCAGTCTGTGGAGTTAGGTGGTCAGATGTAAGGGGTGATGTGGTCGCAGAAATTGTCTGATAGACATGACTGTTTCCTCCTGCTTGTGTGGCATGGTACAGAGTCCTATTGCCAGATATAGGGCAGCACTGTCTTCTCAAGGCATTTGATGTAGGCCTCCGTGTTGAGTCTGAGTCCCTGTGGGAAGATGAATAGAGGCATAATGTTGTGATCACACTGAACACCTTTGTAATCACCAATAATATATATATACATGATTTGAAACAGAGATAATACAAAGTAAATGCAGTAAGTCAGTGGGTCACAATAGTTACAAACTATGATAATTTGTGGTTATAATGCAGTCTCCATTAATCTTGTTTTTACTTATGCCATTTTCCTTGTACATAAAGCAGTGTTCATCATTGTACACCATATTGGATTGTTGTGCATTCACTCTCTTTTGTTTGTGTTGTATTTGTGGAAAATTATTGTCCTTCATTATGACTAACAAGCATAGTGTAACTCTTCTGATGGCAGTACTTTGAAGAAAAGGAAAGCCATCAGCATGAAAGTGAAATTAGACATTGTTAAATGCTTTGGAAAAGAGAAACAGTAATGAATAATTGGCTGGTTTGACTATTGCTTAAAACATGTGTGTCTTCCTTTGAGAGATAAGGACGTTTTCTTATTAAACTATAAACTGATGAAATTCTGTTAAAAAAGAAAAACGAACATGACTTTGTTTTTCATTCTTCCCCAGATTTTCTGATATTTCCAAGTACTGCAAAAGAGACAAAATCCTATGCTTTGTCATCTCATCTACCAAAAGCCAATGGCATCACTAACAATAAATATACAAGCAGCTTAAAACAATTTCAGTTCAATATATATATTATTTTAATTTCATTTGTTTTAATCATTTCACCCCAAGCAAGGCAATAAATCCACTAAGGCATAAGGGGTAACTGAGTATGAAAGAATGAGACAAAGAAAAACATTATTAAAGTAAGATGAACAATAAAAGAAGAGGAATCAGAAAGATAGTAGATAATGATTAACATTGCATTTAAATGTTTGAACATCAAAGTTGGCTGAAAAGCAAGAAGTTGAAAGTTAGTTCTACAGACAGGAAGTGCAAGAAAATAAACTGTTAGCAAGGAATTTATGGTTACATGTAGCCACTTCAACTCCAAAACGATGGGACCTTGCTGCCAATCTAGTACTGTGCTTCAATTCATAAAGTCTAGGTACCATAGAGCAAAATTTATTACCATGAAAATATTTATAGAAAAGGCACAGGGAAGCTACATTACAGTGGTGGGAAAGTGACTGAAGCTGAGATGCTAACAGGACCAATAACATTGTGGATTCTTCATTGGATTTTATCAAGAATCTCTAAGTATATTACAGGAGTACCAGACCATATGTGGCAGTAATATTCAAAGTAAGGATGAATGGTAGATTTATAAATATGTAAGATAGATTCTGGAAAGATAAATTACCTGGCATAACACAGAAGACTAACTTTCTCGGCAACAGATTCAATATAATCTTTCTACTTCATGTCAGCAGAGAGCATTAGCTCGAGAATCTGTAATGAGTCATTTTCCTGGAGAATAGCATCAGCCATGGCAGAAAAGGGTCTCTAATATGATTAATGGGAAGTAGTTTTGGTTTGAAGGCATTAAACTTAACAAGCCATTTCTTGCAGATTGTAGGTCACTTTTGAGATTAGGTGCCAATTTGACCTTATCAAACCAATCAGACTTACTATTAAAACAAATGTAATTAGTTGTGTCATCAACAAAGATACCAAGTTTAGAGCTGAAGCCACCAGGAAAGTTATTGATGAAAATTAGGAATAATGTATGTCTAAGGATAAATCCCTGAATTATTGCAAAAAGACCTAGAAGAGTGGCCATTCAGGGCAACTTTCATTTTGTGATTTGATAAGAGAGATTCAAACATTTTTTCAGAAATGCCATATTAATGTCTTCCATGTGTATTTTTAGTCCTAATTATGTTAACATATATCATAGAAATGTGTTAGATTATTACTTTACTAGCGATTTAGCATATGTGAGTAATCTAAGTGCTTGTTCATGGAAAATTGTGCATATTTTGTGACTTAGAAAAAAATGTTACTAGACATTATAGGAATGAAACTCTGTCATAAATCAAGAACTCCTGTACAACATAAAAATGCAAGAAAAACTAGCCAGAAAAGAAACATTCTTTTTGATCCAAAAATAAAAATCATATTAATCCAATATTTGTAGAAAAACAAATGAAAGAATTTTTTTCAGCAATTAAATCTTTAAAAAAATATGACCAGGTCAAAAGCAGAAAATTTTAAATAGAAAGAAAAAGATTTTACCTTACACATTTATTTTGTTTTAGACACAGTCAAATCAAAGTGAACATGTCAATTATGAATTGAAGATTAAATAAAGTGCTTCTGTACTTTATCCTTTAAGTATTTTATATTCCTCCTCTAGTGAAGAGCTCCTGCATTACCAAGGGTACAACAGGAATGTTTTAGAATCTGTCTCAAAACTATACAAGGCATGTATGAATTGTCTAGTCAAGATATAATCTTGATAGAGTGCTTATAGGGCATTTGTCAAACATATTGACAACTGGAGAATTAGTTGTGGCAGAGAGGTTAATGTTCGCTGCCTAAGATTTTGTTATAATGCTGGCCAAAGGCAAAGAATGATGAAGATGGAGGAGGAGAAGAAGAAGAACAAGAAGAAGGATGGTGAAGAGGAGAAGAAGAAGAGGAAGAAGTAAAAGAAACTTAAAATCACCGTTATTACTTATAGTGTCAATATTATCAACTGGACTGTAACTGAAATGAAAAAAATAGGTTCCAAGTTAAGAAAATTAATGATTTGCCATAAGAGACAACATCCAAATACAAATGTTGACCATTTTTATATTGCTAGAAGTAATGACTGTAATGACATCATCCAACTTGAATTGAACTACCAAACAAATATTTGGCTGGATGCTACATCTTATTAACAGTCATAAGTAAAAGAAATTAATAAAATCAGTTTATAATGAAAACAATAAACTATTACAGGAAGTGAACTTCACTGTGAAGAAAATGAATAAAAATAGGCAAAAATAGTAAGCAATTTCACTTTGAAGGAAATAGATAAACATAGGTAACCAGTAGAAACGTTTTTAAAAGCATTTGGTAACAATACTCCCTACATCATCAATATGTACTTAAATAATGATGCTGATGTAGATAAAGACAAAACTTATTAGTGGCTGAAGAGTGCATGGCTAAAAACAGAAATAAAAACATTTATAATGGCTACCTATTTAGCAGGAGGGAGGCATGAAGGAGTAATGGATAGCAGCTCGGATTGAGGAATTGGAGAGCTGAGTTCGTATTCCAGTTGAATCCTTTACATTCACTTATGTGCTAATAGCCTTGGGAAAGGTATGAATCCTCTTCCTCTTCTTCTCCCCCAGCTATGGGTAAATAGAAGGACAGACTGGGTTCTATAGCCTTGGATGGCAACTTGTCTACCGCAGGAAGAAATAGCAACCTACTGCAGGAAAAAATCTAAAAATATCAAAAGATACATGATTGCCTATGCATATATTATGCATGACACATAACTTACTGATTTACCAGGAATTACTAGGCAAACATGGACATGTGGGTGGTGTAATATATAGCAGCCAAGTTTGAATTCCAGTTGAGTTCATTAAATGCAATTTCACACAAATACCCCTGGGAAATGTTTGAATTAGTCTCATCTCCTCCAATTAAATGTTAAATATTAAAGCAGACTAGGCTCATTAGCTTTGGCAGGCAGTCTAGTAGAAGGACAAATCTGAATTCAAAACATGAAGAAGGTTGTTTGGAGACTCTGTGGCACACTTTATTCCACAGTTTTTGCATTCAGTTCATCCAAAAATTGTGGTTGGTTCTGCACAAGCCTTTGCCATAATGATCAAATTATCTATGTGGGAAGACTGACTGTTCAATTCTAAGAGCTGAAATGTTGGTGCCTCATTCATTGATGATTGCGGGAGAATGTATCATAACTAGGTAAACATAATAAAAAACAAACCAAATATGTAGATTATACAAATAATTTGTTAAGACTGCTGGTCAACTAGTGAGTGTTTGTCGAAACTTAAGACTGAAGGAATTTTTTCTTTCAACAGGAGTAGATAGGTTTGCCTTTCATCCAGTTCATATTCCTCTCCAGACTTTTGAACAGGAGTAGAGGCTTCTTCCTTGTTTACTGTTTTGAATTGGGTTTCCAGTTTCTCCTAAAGTCTTCTTATTCCATTTCATTCACAGTAGTGCTTTACATCTTAGTGGCATTATTGCCTTGCTTAGAGTGAATAGATTAAAAAAAAAAACTGACTGAAGATAGTGCTAAAATATGCCTGTTAGTGAGATTATACATATTTAAATACACCATCAACTGCAATGTTCTGTCTTCCTTCCTGAACTTTGTTCTTTTAGTGTATTTTCTCCCCACTAAAGTCTTCTCATTTGCTTTCACTCCCAGTAGTCCCTTGTGTCTTTTGCTCTAGTAGAAATGATTAAAAACATATATTAAGGTCAAGATAGGGTAGTATAGTTGATGGAAGATATGTCAGTATTCCTGTTAAATGCACAAAAATGGTAGTGTAAGGATAGTGTTTGTCTCCCTTTGGTGGAGATAAGTCAGTGATGTCCCTCCATACAGTGAAGAAAGTGGCAGCCAAATTCAGTTAATTTTACAGCAGCCAAAGCAAAAGGTTAGCCTGGGCCCCGATGGCCTGGGCAGAGGCTAAATCTGCCTCTCCAGCAGCTTGCAATTCCATAGTGGCATTTCCCTTTGGGAATATATATTGATTCTGGGCAACACAAGACTCACATTTTCCTGTTTGTGGAATATGTCATAAACTGGGAAATAGATGAATCCAGCCCATTTGAATCTGCAGTCTTAAACATGGCTTTTCCAGACGTAGGAGTATTTTCATATTATATGTAAGACCCTTCCTTTTTGTTTCTCTTTACACTCTGCTTTGTGTATATATATATATATATATATATATATATATATATATATATATATACACATATATATATATATATATATATATATATATATATATATATGATATATTGTTTTCTGCATGGGATACTGTTGAAACTTGACTAATGCATGGAATAATAATACAACACAAAATGTACTTAGAACAAAATGTATTGAAACAAGAAAGTGTACACAATATTTACATATAGTCTTTTGTATATTCTTGGGAAGACCGTGCCTGGAGAATGTGTTGACTTAGTCGCAGTCGGGCAGAGTCTCTGGATTGAATCTCTTGATTCCTCCCCCACTCTTCCCGGTACCAACCATATCTATATGGTCGGTACTCCACTATGCAAATTAGGTGGATTCTACCACAACAGAATACATATACATATATATATATATATATATATATATATATATATATATTGTTTTTTTTGCATGGGATACATAAATATATATATATATATATATTTATTAAAGACATATTTTATGTTTAACGTTGTTATTTCATAGATACAAGTATTTAAGCAAATGCTCTGTTTATGATAAACAGTATTAAATAACATTTACCGGCCTGAATGTCGAGAAATTTTCATAGAAAATTTTCGTTCTTTGACAGAGATTCGAACCTGCATCCTATCTGGAACCGTCATGCTCGCTGGCGTGCCTTACCAAAAAGCTACAAAGAACCAATCGGTAGACAAGGTCAATTTACTGCTTATAAACTCCAATTTTTCCATGAATCTCGTACATTCATAACTGCTTGTCTACCGATTGGTTCTTTGTAGCTTAAGCGGTAAAGGCACGTCAAGCGTATATGACGGTTCCGTATAGGATGCAGGTTCGAATCCTGTCAAAGAACGAAAATTTTCTATGAAAATTTCTCGGACATTCAGGCGGTAAATGTTATTTAATACTGTTTATCATAAACAGAGCATTTGCTTAAATACTTGTATCTATGAAATAACAACGTTAAACATAAAAATATGTCTTTAATAAATAAATTGTCGGACCTTGTCCATTTCTTAATATATGGCGTCATTTGTTTACATTCGATACGCCAGAGCAGTTATGAATGTACGAGATTCATGGAAAATTGGAGTTTATAAGCAGTAAATTCGACCTTGTCTACCGATTGGTTCTTTGTAGCTTAAGCGGTAAGGCACGTCAGCGTATATGACGGTTCCGTATAGGATGCAGGTTCGAATCCTGTCAAAAGAACGAAAATTTTCTATGAAAATTTCTCGGACATTCAGGCGGTAAATGTTATTTAATACTGTTTATCATAAACAGAGCATTTGCTTAAATACTTGTATCTATGAAATAACAACGTTAAACATAAAAATATGTCTTTAATAAATAAATTGTCGGACCTTGTCCATTTCTTAATATATATATATATATATTGTTTTTTGCATGGGATACACACATATATATATATATATATATATATATATATGATATATTGTTTTCTGCATGGGATACATACATACATATATATATATATATATATATATATATATATATATATATATATATATATATATATATGATATATTGTTTTCTGCATGGGATACATATATATATATATATATATATATATATATATATATATATGATATACTATTTTCTGCATGGGATACATATATATATATAAGAATTTAGGGAAGAAAAGAAAGAAGAATGGACAGATATAGAAAAGAAAGAATCATTAAAAGGTGGAAGTGTGGCAAAGAGAAAAAAGTAAGGAAGGATGGATAGAAAGAGGAAGGGTAGAAAGGAAAAAAAAGCAAAGAATGAATGGATAGAGGAAGGAAAGAATGATTACAAGGTGAAAGAAGGAAGGGAAAACAAGGAAGAAGAAGAAGAAGAAGAAGAAGAAGAAGAAGAAGAAGAAGAAGAAGAAGAAGAAGAAGAAGAAAAAGGAAAAAGAATGAAGGAAGAAAAAAAAATTGTTTGAATAACAAATGTCATAAACAGCAAATGAGTGACACAGAATAATAGTGGGAAGGTAATCTTCTCTGACAGAACAATCAATGGTGAATGAAAGTCAAAAGAAAAAGAACTCAATTCAATAATACTTGAGTTGCATTATGGGAATAATTTATAACCTTACTATTTGCAATCATTTAGTAAGCAATATAATTTGTAAAGAAGTAATCTCTGACAAAATTTGAACTATATCTTTGGGAATGGCACTTTACTATAATAGTTCATTCCTGGAAGTCTATCACTAAACTAGTTTGTCATATAACAACATCTTCCTTTATTTGATATTGCATGGCCAAATTGATAACATGTCATCCATGTTGAATATGTTCCCAAGAAAATAGGATTTGTTATTTTTTAAGCTGTGCTGCTTGCTAAGTAGTTGTAGAATGTAAAAATCCTGAGTTTTGTGATAAAAAGCAGCAAAAATAGGATGAATGAAAGTTGAGTCAAAAATTAATAATTATTGGCAGTCCTTCATCTTTTACAAATTTGCATAAGGCTACATTTTGTTTGTAACTACATCTTACATGGTAATGGTAATTTTTGTTGTTTCTCAAGTCCTGTAGCCATTATCCCTCTATTAGCACATTCTGCTTTAGTGGAGATGCTGTGTAAATATATATTTATATTCACCTGGCCTTTCCATTAAGGCAGAATGTGATACAATGTCAATTTTTTATGTGAGGAATTCATGCACATACTTATGCATATGAACAAATGATAAAAACTGACCAGTCACATGACCACTGCCATACTGGCATCAATATTGCATCTCTTTTAATGCAATGAGAAAGGTGCTATTGTAGGGTTGGTATCCTCAAGATCATGCACGTTTGTGTCAGCGGCAAGGTAAATATATGCACATAAACAATTTGCTTGATATCAGATGTTTATATATTGTTACTAATATATATACATATACACTTTTATATGTGTTACACACATATTGCATTTACAACATTAAGCAGTAACATTTCATTTGTATAACAATTTTTGAAAGCATATTTTTTAAAATATTTCAGCTGCGCTATTTATTTTTTATTTCAAATTTTTAAAATTACCATATATAAGCAATGTTTCTGTCAATGTTTTTAAAATATTTCATCTTTGTATAGAAAGAATTTATATCTTGTCAAAACTCAGTTGTAAGTTAGAAAAATATCAATGTTTACATTTAAAGAAAATGCAAAATAAATATAATCTAGGCTTTTAAAAATAAGTGGTCATAAATAATTTTAAAAAAATGTTAAAATTTCTATAAACTTCTATAATGTTAGGCCCAGCAATGTTATTTAATAATCTTATTTTCTAAAGCATTCATACCCATTGTTGTTGTTGGCCATTTTACATTCCTGCAAATGATTTACATTGTTTGAACTGTTGCCCTCATCTTTATTGCCATATTCATGACCTTTTGGCCATTGTACACTCTGGTCTTCTTCAGGTGATAACTGATTGATTGATTTGTTTTTTTCATGGTTTATCAACCTTTTGTAGGTTGTTTAAAACCAGAAAATATTTCTTCAGATTGTAAGAATGTTTTGGAGATAATAACAATTTACTGATTCAAGTTCTACTGATTAATCCTTAGCTGGGGGGAAGAGGTGGATTACTACCATTCTTAAGGGTATTTGTGTGTAAATGAATATAATGAATCCAACTGGAATTGAAACCTGACTCTCCAATTTCAAATCACCACCAACACATTCAAGCTTACAGCACTTGATATTCCCAAGTGGTAACCCATCTATGTAGTGACCAGGCTCAATATTGCTTAACTTCACTGATTATATGAAAACCAGTGTTTAAACATTGCCTTCAAAAACTAAGGGGAAAGAATACAAAAAAGGTGAATGGATATGTCTATGAAGAGATATCCTTTCTTGTATGTATGTGTGAAGTTCCTATGAAAGATTATGAGAGACTTACATTTTGAGAAGAATTCTTCATTTGTTGGTTTCTAGAATGATTTGATGAACCTGTGTTTAGTCTTGCAAGCTTAGGCCATTTGTATGCTAAGTACTATGTTGTGTTAAATATAACATGTTGTTCACTGGGGACTGAAAAGTTCCTCTAGAGAGAAAACAAAACATCTTATCTCTAAGGCATTCTGTGGATAAAACATAAAGAAAAGAATGAAACTTTTGCATTCCTTACAAATTCTTTGGTAACACAATCTAGTGGTTGTTAGCAAAACTTATTTAGTAGACAAGTCGGTTATTTCCACATTATAAAACGAAAATAAGATGAAAGAAATACCAGTCAAATTTAATAATAATTAACAATGATTCATCCAAAATATTCAAACAACTTAATAATATTGCTTTTCTTCTATGTGAAGTGTCTGTTAAGGATGTGAGCGATCATGGCTCTCCACAACTTCCTATCCTGTTTAGGTCTTAGTAATGTTTGTCTTTTTACTATGTCTTCCCTTCACTGTTCTGCCATCTGCTTACACAAGATTGTTAGGTAGTGATATAATGGAATATACGTACATCTGTGTTCCCCCTCACTGGAATATGATTGGCTGGTGTCCGTCATAAATACCGATGGATGTGTAGGAGAGTCAAGAGCCTTAGTCTGAGAGCTAAGTCTATAATGACGCCCATTGGACTACGCCATTCATCTACACTTCTTACCTGTGACTATGACGTGTACCAGTCGATTACTGCTACCATATTCTACTTGGTTATAGTAGCCAAAACCGCTTAGCTACTTCGTTCAAATATATCCCTTTCCAGGACATATCAGGTAGGTTACTCACTTTTTCTCCAGTGTCTCAGTGATTCTCTGCTTAGGTTCCTCTAGGCTTGTAGGAAGAGTTGGGGATATAACATAACCCCATAGGAAAAAAATCATAAGTTGTCAAGTTAGGTGAATGTGGTGGTCATTTCAACAGCACATTATCATTATCATTGGCACACCTGATCCATCTTCCTGGTAGATACTTATTGAGATAAGTCCACACTTGGGGAATGTTACTCAAGACATGCTACAGCATATTTGGCAGAAGGAGCTGGACTACTGACTTGACGTGTGTCATGTCACAGGTGGTGCACATATTGAACATTTGTCAAGTTTTGTGAAATTGGTTATAAAATTTATATCCCTTTGGATTTTTTGTTTGAATTTTATTGTCTAACATGAATCTTATTTAATTTAATTTGCTTGGCACATGTAGTTACTCAGATATTCACATTTTAAATGATGTCATTTTTGGGAGGACAAACTGTAAAATATAATACTCTATTTTTGGTCTGATCTGACTCTTGGAAAGATAGAGTATGGCAGTATGTTGCAGTGATAAAAAGCAACAATAAAATAAAAACTAACCAAAAATGAACAATAAAAATGCATTTATCTCAGAGTTTAAGGGCTATATATTTTATGGCATATATGACACTTTTTGTTTTGACAAAAATCTAACACCCTGTGTTGAGCTTGACACTCAGCTTGATTTCTAACAATCTTTTCCAGTGAGATTCAAGTCAGATTCTAGAAAGTTTTCCTCAATTTTTTTTTCTAATATATTTAATTTATTTTTTTACAGTAATGTTCAATCTGTACAAGACCTAAGAAGAAAGACAGTAAGAGGCACAGTTAATGGGGATACACAGGGAAGATAATGGCTAATCCTAGACTTGCAGAGGTTAAGAAAGATTGTAGTGATTGGGAAAGCTCTGTCTTGGGAGTTGGATCCATAAAGCAGTGGCTTGTGGGAAGGAGCTGCTTGAGTGGAACTTACATCACACCAATTTAATACAAAGGGAATGAGGGTGGTTCATGTCATTGCAGGTCTTAGTCATAAGCTCCAGAGTTGGTGGAATGAAGGAATGTAATTTGTCTGAACACTTTCCCTGGAAATAGTGATGGAATAGCAAGAGGTGTATGATGCTTCATCTGTAAGAAAGAGAAAGGATGGGAAATAATTTATCACCCACAAGGATGCAGAGATACTTCTAGACTATCAAGACTGGGCAGTGAAGACTGTGCAGCTCCTGACCATATATGGCATCAGTACTCCATTTTTTGGCCTGACCTGTCTTTTGTAAATGTAGATGATAGCAGGAGGAGTCAGGTAATTACTGGAGTGGTACAGGGAACGAATCATTCTTCCAGCATATTTAGTGATGGATCATATGTACAAGTTCCACTTGAGGTGTGGGTTGAACTGAAATCCCAATAGTTGCCTCAATGACAGAACACATATTTATTGCAATAGGTGAAAATTCAGGGTCCACTCAGTGATGATAGTAGGTCACTAAATTGGTTTGCATGGAATGTCACTAGACTGAATTTGAAGAGTTTCCTATATCCCAGCATATTTTATTTGTTGAAAATATAATACATATATATATATATATATATATATATATATATATATATATATATATATATATATATATATATATATATATATATATATATGATTATTACACAGCAGTAAGCATAAACAACAAAGAATGAAGAATTGAATGAACAGAGTTGGGATTATGATGGTTAATTTGTTATTCCTGTTGCCTTTGTCTTCTTTGGTTAAATTGTCTAAGATGTCATCCAAAAGAAATGTATTGATGGAATTTAGAATGAATGTTCAAGTCTCAATGAAGGTTACTACTTTATCTACATTATTATTATTTTAATTGTTGGAGGCCATTCAAGGTAAAAAATATCATAAAAAGTCATTAATAATCCGAATAAAAGACTAATAAAAAAGTTAATTATAAACTTATTGACATTTTGATTAAAAAATTATCTCATTCTTTTATAATAAAGAAAATAACCACCCAAGTTAGTAGAACCTAATTTTGGTAATTACTTTATTTGATTGTATATTTGACCTATGAATATATAAAATCATTCTGCCCCTTATTTTGCAAGGGTATATTGTGAAAAAAAATGAATATATTTGCAGGTAAGAATGTAACCTCAAATTCACAAATGAAATGTAGGTGAGTTTTTAGCCAAAATTTTTGGATAAAAGTGGATTTTACATACCATCAAATATGGTAGGTGAATTTGGTTTGATTTCTTCATTTTCTTTGGTACCAAAATAAAAAAAGAGGATTTAAAAAAAAAATTAAGACACACATTCATATATCTAAAAATATTTTGTGTATTTTCCAGGTCAGTATTTATTAAGAGTTACTGTATCTGACATATAGCAGCAATTGCTGGACACACAATGAAGAGTGAAGTCAAAACACAAGAGTAACTGGAATAGATGGAAATAGATTACTACTTTTAAATTCATGTTGAGACACATCTGTTTATTTTGCAATGGAGCATTAGTAAAAATCCAACATTTTCAGTAGTAAAACATTTCAAGAATTTTACAACAAAAAGGACAATATAAAGTTGCATTAATCCAAATTCATTGTAGTTTACTTTATTTAAAAACTTGAATAAAGTCACAAGAAATTATTATTCACTGTACAGAAAATGATGAATTGTTGACTGTACGCTAGAAGATAAATTATTTACTGTACGGAAGAAGAAAAATTGTTCACTATACACTAGAAGACAAAGTATTCACTGTACAGAAAATGATGAATTGTTTACAGGTAATTAGAAGATAAATCATTTACTGTACAGAATAAGATAGTTCATTGTACACTAGAAAACAAATTATTTACTTTACAGAAGATGAATTGACTTTTGCAATTTACTCTAGAAGACAAAACTATTCACTGTACAGAAGATTATGAATTGTTAACTGTACACTAGAAAACAAATTATTCCCTATACAGAAGAAGATGAATTATTCATTTTACATTAGAAGACAGATTATTCACTGTACAGAAGATGAATTATTCGCAGTAAACTAAAAGAAAAATTATTCACTGTACAGTATTAGTTGAATTGTTGACTGTACACTAGAAAAGAAATTATCCATTGTACTGAAAAAGACAATTCTTTCACTGTGTGCTCACAGAATATGACCATGTATCTAATTGTGTTGTACTCTTTTTCTTTGTTAGTTCACTGTGTTTTCTTAGAAACTAATTGTTACTTTACTTTTTCTCTTCATTTCTGACAAAATTGTCCAATTTTTATTGTCATATAGGAGAGTAGAAATCATATAATTCAGACTAGACATTAATGTGACATTTTTTTTGCTTATAATATAATTTCAAGTCCAGTGTTTCAAAATTGATTTAACAACATCTAGAGAGACACTATTTATGCAATTGGGATACTGGGATATTGACAGGAAACAAAATTCCTGTTACAGTAACACCTTCTTAAGTAACACCTTCCTTCTTTTTTTCTTATAAATCATCATTGATGGCAGATACTTTAAGAACAATACTAATGTATGCTATTCTTTCATTAGCACACACTGGGTATTTTTGCTTGATTAAGTAATCATACTTATGGTACATAATGGTATCAAATATTGCTGAGCAAATGCAGTAGCCCACTAACAGCTGAAACAGTCATTTTTGTTTATTGTTACTGACAATGACACATCAATATTTCAAATTTCTTTGCATACTTTCTACATTTATTATACTACCCAGACAATAGAATTTCTCCATCTGCTTGATTCTGACATCCCTGTTGTATAATATATATGTTGAGTGGTCACTTTTGTTAACAACTGTATATTTTGACTTTACTATTTGATTTCATTGACTACAATGTTTAATAGATCTTTCACTTTTACTTTTGAATGTACCACCAACATATCATCATTTGATTTTGTGATTGTTAGTAAGAATTAAATTTATTTGTAATTCTTATTCTCCTTAAATATTCATTCCTCATAACCACATACTCTGTCCATAATTTATGATTCTTTTAGTTTACTGTGAACAATGAGAAGACTTGATGCTAACAAGATATAATTCTACTTGTAAATGGTGAGAACACCGTGGTTTTCATTGATTTTCTTTTTTGTACAGCTTATCAACCTTTTAATATGTTATTTAAAGCAAGAAATTTTTTTGCAGATTGTAAGAATTTGGCAGGGGGGGGGGACATAATAATTTACTCATACAATTCATCTTCTGTACAGTAAATAATTTGTCTTCTAGTGTATAGTGAACAATTCATCTTCTTCAGTACAGTGAATACTTTGTGTATAGTAAAAAAAACATCTCTACAATGAATAATTTGTCTTCTAGTGTATAATGAACAATTCATCATTGTCTGTACAATTAATTTGTCTCCTGTACAGTTAACAATTCATCTTTTCCTCTACAGGGAAAAATTTGTCTTCTTTTGTACAGTGAACAATTCATCTTCTGTGGAGTGAATAATCTGTCTTCTAGTGTATAATGAAAAATTCATCTTCTGTGGAGTGAATAATCTGTCTTCTAGTGTATAATGAAAAATTCATCTTCTTCAGCATAGTAAAAAATTTGACTTCTAATTGACAGTGAATAATTTCATCTTCTGTACAGTGAATAATTTGTTTTTTAGTGTACAATGAACTATTCATCTTATTCTGTACAGTGAATAGTTTACCTTTTAATGTCCAGTGAACAATTCATCATTTTCTGTACAGTGAATACTTTGTCTTCTAGTGTATAGTGAACAATTCATCTACTGTACAGTGAATACTTTGTCTTCTAGTGTACAGTCTACAAGAAGTTGCTTTGAATATGTTCAGTTTGGGTCAAATTTTCTGACCTCTTCAGTGAGACTATTCACTTTTTATTCCTTTGGTGGCATTATTTGCTTTCTATTCATTCAGTGACATTTTTGCATTTTATTCCTTCAGGGACATCCAATTTCTATTAATTCAGTGACATTATATGCTTTCTATTGACATTTTTGGCTTTCTACTCCTTCAGAGATATTATCTCCTTTGTATTCCTTCAGTGACATTATTCACTTTCTAATCCTTCAAAGACATTATTCACTTTTTATTCATTCAGGAACATTATCCACTTTCTAATCCTTCAGAGACATTATCTACTTCCTATTCCTTCAGTGAAATTATTTGCTTTCTATTACTTCGGAAACCTCATTCACATTCTTCTCTTTCAATGTCATTATTCATTTTTTACACTATGAGAAGCATTATTAGCTTTCTACACAATCAGAGACATTATTTGCTTTCTATTCTTTCAGACACATTATTCACTTTCTATTTTCTCTGTAATGTTATTCACTTTCATGAATAAATTTTCATTGTTGTAAAACCCTTTTTCTCTCAGTTTTCCATCTTCTCTTCCTTTCAACTTACATTGTCTGTAACTGATTGCCTCATTTTAGTCAATACAGTCTACTGACTGTGTGCCTTTTCTGATAAAAAGCTAGCATCGACTATCAACCAGCTGCAGACCACAACTAATATGATTGTAGTAGGTAATTGGGATTTAGTGCATGAAAAAAAGGATAAATTCAGAACATTTTATATTTTATGAGATCATGATGAATTGGAGATAATTAAATATACTTAATAATTCAACAAAATGACAAAACAAAACATTAAACAAAAACAAAATTAGACAAAAAACCAATCAAACCAAAAATCAAACCAAAAGATGACATTATTTAAATATTGGTCTTTTTCATCTAGAAATTCATCTTACTTGCTTTAATGTGGTGTGGTTGGATATCAAGTAACAGAATCCTTTCATAAAAAGATATACAAAAAAACAGCAGGATTACATGGCCTCATTTCAACCACATTGAACAGGCTGACAAGATATCATGCAAGAAATTTCTTTGCCTCACAAAAAGTTTTTGAAAATACTCTAGTCCCAAGTGGTTTAGAAGCCATTGCCAACATCAGATATTAATGGGCTGTGATATGTTTTTTATCTTTAAGGCAGATGCCAATTAAGTAAAGAAAGGGAAAAAAATAAAGTATTTAAACAGGAAAATTGTTTTTATTATTTGGACAAAAGTCACAAGTAGTATGCTTACAGTATTTTTGAAAGAAAGCAGAATAGAAATAAAAATCCCAGACTGATTCTATAAATACATTGGCATAGAAAGAAAAAAATGAAAAAGATGGTGATAGAAACTTTGTCTAAAAATACAAAAATAATATTCATAAGCAATACAAAATTTCAGAAAATATCTGTGTTTACTGTGAGGTTGATTTCTTTCTTTAATGGTCAGTAAAAAAATAAAAATAAAGCAAATAAATAATTTAATGAGGGAAAGAGTGGCAAAATATTATTTTAAAATTCTTAGTTATTTTCTAAGAAAACATGGATAAAATTAGTCATATATTTTTTGAAGATTTTCTTGGGAAGAAATTATTATCAAAATAATACACACACATACATATTTACGCACACATACGTACACACATATACAAACACATACATACGTATACACACACATACACACACGCATATATATATATATAGTTTTAACATATGCTTTATTTATAGGTTCAAGTGCTCACTCTTAGGGATAGAATGCATGTATGTATTTTTTCTTCGTTATGTGTAAAATCAGCAGATAACGAAGAAAAAATATACATAGAATAAATTGAAGTACCCTGAAAACAAAGAAACTACGCACACAAAACCTCCTTTACAAATAGTAAATGCACGAACAGCACAATGCTTTCTAAATATATCTGGGAAATTAAAAACAAAAACCAAATCACATCAAAAATACCATGGAAAATAAAGAAAGCAACATCAGCCTACAGTAATAAATCCCAAACTGTAAACTCTGCCTGAAGGAGAAAATAGCTATAATTACCTTCCCTGACGAATACAAACTTCTAAATAAAAGATCAGAACTCATCCTAAAATGCAGACGCGAAAACAAATTTTTACTATGTTACTTAAAATTCGAAAACTGAAAACGAACAAAAATAAATAAAATAAAAATAAACAAAAATAAAATAAACAAAAATAATCAAAATAAATTAATGTATTGTAAACCAATAAATAAACTAAATAATAAACAACTTAACAAACCACGAGCATACATAGGTGAACCCAATAATAACAATAAAATAATCAATAATAAATGAAAAACGTTATCAAACAACACTATAAATAATCCCAAAACTGCATCCAGACCCATAATTATTCCCACTCAATATCTCCTAGAATAATTCGAAACGCAACCATTATTGACCACCAAAATATCCGTTTTTAGAATAATAGACTATCCATAATTCATCTATGATTCATGATGATGATTATATTTCATCATTTTAGAAATAAAAATCTGAAATTTAATCATTCTAAAAACAAGCTTTCCGCCTACGATGATTCATGATGATGATGGTATTTCATAATTCTAGAAATAAAGATCTGAAATTTCATCATTCTAAGAACAACCTTTCCATCACAAACAAGAGTAGCAGTAGTAAAAAGAACAACACAAACTGGACAAGATATATGTTCTTCGCTCTGTGAAAATCCAGAGTTGATGGTTTCAAAAGCTTTTCTTAACCACAAAATTCTCCGAAGAATTATAAACAAATAAGCTCAAATTTTAATGAAACAAAAAGAAACAATAACCTTAAGAACACACACACACACACACACACACACACACACACACACACACACACACACACACACACACACACACACACACACACACACACAGGTGTCTCAAAGTCTTATTATTTTATGTTATTGTTGTACGTTTTATTCCTTTCATTTTCAGTATAAAAAAAGAGAAAATGAATACTCTATCAACTACATGTAACACGGGGTAACTTACATTAAACCCGTTACACATCACTAACCTGTATATATATATATATATATATATATATATATATATATATCAAGCAAAAACATTTAGCCTGTCGCCTCTGGGTGTTGACTTCAATGTACACTTATATATATATACTAGCAGTAGAGCCCGGCGTTGCCCGGGGAGGTAACAGTAGAATAGATCAAGTATCGACCATCATAAAGACTGAAAAATAAAATTGACAAAGATTATTGTTTAAGGTTGACGGACACGCATGTCTTAATTAAATCTTAACGAATTGGTCAAACCCAAACTCAAACAAAAACATTGTTTTCAATCGTTATGAGTCTACCGATTGAATAGAATTTTATTATAAACAATTGTCTTGTAAATGGAATTTTTAAAGCATTCTGAATGTAAAAATAAAGAAAAACGTGTGCCAGACAATAAGAAACACTACCTGCCAAAAAAAGTCAAGTTTTGTTGAAATCGGCTGAACAATGTTGGAAATCCGATCCCATATAAAAACACACACACACACACACACACACACACACACACACACACACACACACACACACACACACACACACACACACACAACCTGGGTTTTATAATAAGTATAACTCGATATGAGTTGTCCCCCTTTCATTCTCGTGATGCTTCTTAATCGTGTTTTCTAATGGATTTTGTTAAAAAACAATTGTGTTTTTCCAATTTTTGGCGCTGTTAGAACCACTGCAAGGTAATTTTACGTAGTCCTGTGAAGTTTTGCTGAAATCGGTTGAAAAATGTAGGAAATCCGATCCAATATATAAACGTACACACACACACACACACACACACACACACACACACACACACACACACTGCGTTTTATAATAAGTAAGATATATATATATATATATATATATATTTATTTATATATATACTATTTTAAGTGAATTTTAAAGACAATATTTAGGTATTTTTTCATGCTTTTATTCCACCATATATGTGCGATTTTGTTCCACTACCTTTCACCATTTTTGAAGAAGCCTCCTCCCAGAATTTGGCATCTTTCTGAGTCATGCACTGGTCTAAGTTGGATTCAAATTAAATTTCAAATTAAATTTCTTCACATTAAGAAAATTTTGTTGGGAACAACATAAGTGGTATCCCGAAGGTGGCATTAAAAAAATAATGATAGAAACTTTGACAAAAATACGAAAATAATATTTATAATCAATAAAAAAAAATGTGACTGGGTTAGTAAGACATCCCATCAAAACTGTACCAATTTCTGTCAGGTCTTAAATAAAGTGAGGTCTGGCTTTATCCTGATGGAAGGTGACACCTTTCCAATTGGTCAATACTAGATGCTTGAGGAATAAAATTAAAACTCTGAGCAGTGCAGAAAGTAATGTGGAGTCTTCCACGTCAGCCAATCACCCCTGCGTGGGTAAATAAACTATTCTCTGTAAGTGAATATATGACAACCATTTATTGGTTAATCTACTCAAAACTAGCTCGCTGATTGGTCAGTTCCGACCAATCAGATATCCTGCACGCAAGGAATGAAATTTCCCGCGTTTTTCATCTGAGCCTGTCACGTGGTACAACAAAATTATAAAAACAAAACACGTGTAAACTCTCTCTCTCTCTCTCTCTCCTGTCTCATTCATTGCTGCCAAGATGTAATCTTCAGGAACTCCTGTCTTAACATTTGCGGTCAGACGTTAAAGACCATTACCAACATTCACGCAAGTACGAACTCTGAAATCTCTTCTGAACTTTTACCAACTTTACAACTCACAATTCCAAACATGCTAAAGAAACTCTATTCTTCTAAACTACAGTTTAATAATTACTTTCACTTTATGAGCTCAAATACAAATATTTCCAAGTCTAAGAGACACAACTTTTCAGTTCACATGCATGTATATCAAATACTTAATAAATCCAATTGTTACGTTTTGAAACAATACATTATATTTTTGAATAATTATTCTATGTCTTGTATTAATTGTTGTGGATGGAAGATTATTGAACACACACAATTTTAAGCCTTCTGATAATTCAAACCTTCTATTCCTTTCCAACACACATCACACATCCACAACAGTCACAAAAGTTTTGCGAAAGAAAAAGCTAGGAAAAGAGCAACTTTTATTTCAAACCCTTTTACTTTTGCGAATAGATTACTCGGTGACAAAAGAAATGGCAATCTTGATTGTACGGCTGAAGAAATCAGTTTTTCTTCTATGGAAGACACTGAGTGACCAAGATAGGAGAAAGACCCTCGGAGAAAATAATGCAATAGTGAACACTGAACAGCCGAAAACATCATTTGACATGAGGGCACCAACCTTCAAAGAAGTAAATGAGGTCATATTAACAGCTTCGACACCAGGACCCAGCCGTGTGCTCAACATTATGTATAAGCGTAGTGTAAATATTCAGGTACATCTCTGGAAGATATTAAGAGCAATTTGGAGTTAGAGGCTGAGTCGCAAAGCAGTGCAGCTTCGTCAACGCAATGTGGATTCCTAAAGAAGAAAATTCTAAAGTAATTGAACAATTCAGAACAATTTCTTTGTTGGACATGGAGAACAAGCTCTTCAGCATTATGTCCCAACAACTTAGGAATTATCTTGTTGTCAACAACTACATAGATACTTCGGTACAGAAGGGTGGTATTGCAAGTATGCCAGGTTGCCTAGAGCATATAGACGTGGTAAAAAAGAAGCGAAAGAAGGAAAGGGCGATCTAGTCGTACTGTGGCTGGACCTCGCTAATGCATATAGTTACATTCCACATACATTATTTAAGGAAGTTCTAAGATGATAGAATGTCCCAATTTTGTAAGGAATCTCATAGAAATCCATTAGGTCATCCCATAAGTTCTGTCCGAATTTTAACTTTTTGTTAAAATGAACGAAATTTAAAGAGTATTTTATAATGTCTAATGGAGCTGAACATTATTTTTATGTTTAGATGCATTTAAACTGATCAAATTTTATTTCAGAGAACAATAAAATTAAATTCTGTTTGATTAAAACCCTGCTAACATGGAAGTACTCAAGAATCATTTGAGGCACATAATGCTTTATGAGTTCGAGAAAGGAAACTCAGCAGCCGAAGCGGCTAGAAACATTCACTCAGTTTATGGAGAGGAATGTGTGAATGAAAGAACTTGCAGTAGATGGTTTGCAAAATTCAGAGGTGGAGATTTTACCCATGAAGATGAAGATCAAACCGGACGTCCAGTTGAGTTTGATGAAAAGCTTCTTGAAGCAGCCCTTGAAGAAAATCCTGCTTTATCAGTTTAGCTTCTCAGTTCAAACTATACAGCTGTTCATTGTCACCTTCAACAACTTGGAAAAGCTTCTAAATTTGGAAAATGGGTGCCTTATGAATTGTCTGAAAACAACCTCAAATCCCGAGTTGACATCTGCTCTTCTCTCCATTCTCGCCAACTTGTTTCACCTTTTTTGGATAGACTTGTGACTGGCGACTAAAAATGAATCTTTTATCGAAATTTAAGCGTCGTAGACAGTGGCTTGGTGAAGGGGAAGGACCCCAGTCACAGCCGAAAAGGGGACTTCATCGGCAAAAGGTTCTTCTTTCAATCTGGTGGGATCGCCAAGGAATAATCCACTTTGAATTCTTACCACCTAATGCAACAATTAATTCTCAAATATACTGTCAGCAATTAGAGCGTTTGAACCAAGCTTTGAGGAAAAAAGACCTGCTCTAGTGAATCGAAAAGAGGTGATGTTTCATCAGGACAATGCGCGACCCCACGCAGCAAGAATCGCGTCACAAAAGATCAAAGAACTTGATTGGGAGAAAATTCTTCATCCACCTTATTCTCCCGATTCTGTTAGCTACGAAACAACCTGACCTGATATTATGACTTCAACAAAAAGACTTCTTCCAGTTTGATATTTGGTTGGAAAGGAGGATTATCACTGGATGGACGATTTCAGTGATATGATACACCCTAACCAAGAACATTTTAGTAAAATCAGTAGAAGTTGAGTGTCGAGGTCTATTGATAAGAAATGGTGTACGACAGCCTTCGATCCGTGCATATATGGATCACCTGGCGGTTACTACATCTCTTCTTGCATGCTGATGGATTTTAAAGTGTTTAGAAGGTGTTGTGGAGTGATTTCGCAGTGTAGGCTTGTATTTGTACTAAATCGGTCCTAAAATAGGTTCGACGTACAAAACGTTAGGAACTTGATATAATAGGTATTACGCAGAGTAATCTTGTTGTGGTCGCTGACTACTTACGTATTTGACTAACTGTCGTCCGACATCGACTGACCGACTGACTGACCTTCGTTACTCTTACTACTCCTACTTATATTAGGTGGGAGTGTCTATTAACTATAGAATAGGTGTGTTTCACCATAACAGAAGGGATAATGGCTTGGGCAAGAATGGAGTTTAAACCAACAAAAACCGAGGTCATTAGTATTAAAGAAAGGGATTGCTACAGAAAAGGTTTCGGTTTAAGATTACAGGAACCATAATTCCGTCGTTAAAAGAGAAAACAGTCAAGTGCCTGGGTAAAATTTTCAATTCTGATTTAAAAATGTTATTCAGAAATATTTTATAGATCTCAAAGCAATGTTGAACAAAGTGGACAAGTCAGGTTTTGTCAGGCCGTTTTAAGGCATGGATATATCAATATGCCATTTTGTCAAAGATTTTGTGGCCCTTGATGCTATATGAAGTACTACTGACAACAGTTATGACTATGGAGAAGAAGATTAGTAGCAATTTGTGTAAATGGCTTGGCCTACTGAGGAATTTGAGCAGTGCTACTTCGTATGAAGTATTGAACACCTTGCTACAGAGGATTTGTTGAAGTATTGAACACCGCTACAGAGGATTTGTTGAGAAATTTAAAGAACAAAAAATGTGATTCTTTATAGAGATTAAAAAGATCCTAAAGAGGCAGAGGCAGGAACTGAGGTTCAACGGGAAAAAAGTGCAAGGCATTTCAGGAACTAAGTACAGCGGAGGAAAGCTTAAGGCAGAAGGCTTTCATAGAAACATTGGCAGTGAACGATCGGAAACACTGTCTTCAATACGAAGTGAGAGCAGGAGTGGATGAAATTAGATCCAGAAAAATTGTGGCCTTGCCAGCAGGGAGCTGGAAAAAATGGGAAACCGAAAAAAAGGAAGATTTCCTTGTTAGATATGCTAATCCCACTAACATAAGTTCCTTGTGCAAGCATGATACGACATGTTACCTAGCCTAGCAAACCCCCACACGTGGGGAAAGAATGAGTCCCTATTTTGGCCGTTGTGTCTGAAGAGAGGATCTCTGCAACACATATTGAGCAGTTGCACCAAGGTATTGAATGAGGGGCGTTACCGGTGGGTCCATGATAAAGTTTTAAGAGTAATTTCAGCAATAGTCTCTAGGGGTCTCCAAAGAAGCAGAGATGAGTCTGATAAAAAGCTGATGAATTTTGTTAGAGCAGGGCAAAAGGTAAAGACACTACAGAAGAAAACTTCTGTCATCAGTTTTGCCTCAGATTGCCAAATAAAAGTAGATATAGGCATGCAGTTAAAAATCTCAGAGTAAATAATATAGACATAGCTACGTCTGGATATGGTTATTTATTTGGATAAAACTATGCAAGTTACCTTGTTAGAATTAACTGCCCTTGGGCAGAGAATATGGACGAAACCCACGAAAGGAAATTCGGGAAATATTTATACATTTTAGAGGAATGCAAATGTTGGGGTTGCTGAGCTTAGTGAGAACCGATTGAAATAAGGCGCGGAGATTTCGTTGGGCGGTCACTTTGCTGTCAAAATTAGAAGCAATGAGATTGGAAAAAAAACAGGGCTATTCGCTCAATATCTATGGTTACAAAGATCAAGCGATTGGCAGTCGACAAGAAAGATGGGGAAATTGTAGTTTCTATATCTATTTAGTGTTATATATGTTCGTGATTGAACTATAAAATGCCAGACAAGTCGCAGTGTGTTGCGTGCATTATGAGAATATATATTTTCATTCTTATCATGGTGGCGTACATTTTTATAAATAGAAATCTTGTAAATTTTTACCTTCCTCTCCACATGTTTTGTAAATCTGGGATATTAGGGTGAGGTTTATATGGAGAGTGTGGTATATATGTTTTTGTTTAAATGTAGTATTATGGTGTGAGGTTAAATAAAGTGTGTTTAGATCAGTGACTAGTTAAGTTAAAAATCAGATATCAGTGGTTTTCAATTGTTGTTGAGAACTCACGTGATTGGTAGTTGTTAGTGTACATTTTAAATTTGAAAATTTATAAAATAAACCCGAGTTATGCTATTAGAATAGGTGTCTTCACAGTGGTGGAAAAGTGACTGAAGCCGAGACGCCGGGTCAGGACCAATAATATTGTTAGTTCTTTTTTGGCTTTTATCAAGAATCTTTAAATAAATAGCAGGATCACAGGACCATATGTGGCAGCAATATTCTAAACATTGACGAATGGCAGACTTATAGATATGTAAGATAGATTCTGGAGAGAAAACTTTGCACGACAGAGTGAACGAACTTTTTTAGCAACTGACCTAGCAATAGATTCAATATAGTCTTTCCACTTCATGTCAGCCAAGAATGTTAACTCAAGAAGACGCAACGAGTCACTATCCTGGAGGTTAGCATCAGCCATGCTGATGGAAGGCAGAAAGAGAACTTTCAGATGATTAATACAAAGAAGTTTTGTTTTAGAATAGAGAGTGGTTTTCTTTTCTTGATTCCAACCGACGGGGCGACATTAAAATGGACAGGATTAAAAAGAGGAATACTTCAGATACTGTTTTCTGGTGTCTCGGCTTCAGTCACTTTTCCACTACCGTAAAGACAAGTTGAATTTTAAATATTCATCATCGAAACTACATTTTGCGGAGGCAAATTAGATGAAATTACAATTAATTTCTTCCAACCTCAGGGTCTTCTTGTCTAAATCACGTTTTAATTTTTGACGCAGCATTGGCAATCTAATAAAGATGGATGCCATCTTCAATGTCTGTGTTGGTCTATTGTAGCCGAAAATTAATTTCACGTTCGCCCATATTACGTGAGCTGTTGCTTCAGTTCAGAAAAGTCATTTTTTTGTTTTAATGCCACAAGTCAGCACTGTTGTCGAAGTCTCACTAAAAATTACTTACAATGTGTACAATTTGTTCGGGAGTTTCACTGTGGAAAATATGTGTTTTAATCTCCTGAAAATGGCTACGAAAAATAATTTTCCTTCGTTTGTGTGTTCAAATGTTATTTCTGTATATTATGGGGATTAAAGTTAGCCCACTTGAACCGAGTGTGGGTGAAAGAGAAAGAACACAAACTCTTGTGTTTTATAGGCCTTTTATAAAACGATATGGAATAACGATATACAAATTTTTATATATCAAAAACAAATTTGGGGCAAAGAGGGAAAAAAAAAATACTTTTCTTGTGGTACGTTTCGTTCTTTAGGACTTCATCGGACTTAATTGTTTATGTTGATGTGACTACAAATGCGCACGAAGGAGGGATGCTAAAAATTTAAAATATTTTTTAATATATGTTTTGGGTATATAATCTAGTCGATTTCATTTAAATTATTTTTCTTTACTTTTTTGATTCCGTCACTTTTGTTATTAAATGTCCACCATTGTGATAATAGAATATCTGTCAAGAATTGTGAAACGTTGTAAGAACCTGGACGCAAATTTACGGTGGATGATCTAGCGTTTAAAGCATTTTCATAACATTTTCCTTTTCAGTTTTCTCAGAAATAGCTTATTTACAACAAACGAGAATACTAATAAGCAACAACCAAACTAACAAAGTAAGACAAAACTCAACGCCCTATGTATTTGTGGTGTGAAGACGGAAATAAACACCAAGACAGTCAATCATCAAATGAGAAAAAAAGATTTCTGAGTCGGAGGATCTGCGCATCCTTCCGGTTAATAAATTAATCCTTTGAAAATAAGTATTTAACATTTTTCAGTTAATGGGTCGCGTTCCCGCCGATAATAATAATAATAATAAAACATGCTTCGTGATCCCTTTGAAGAGTATTTAAGTCAAGTCTCTAAACAGACAAAACCAGTAAATCGATATATGCAGCAACAGCACAACCGTACGGCTTAAAGAAAATTCCTTTATCATTCGTCCCTTTTTCTTATTAAGCCAAGTGACAGTCAACATTCTTCCCATCAAGCTACATGACACTTACACTTTCCTCCTCACTTTCTCCATTGCCTCTTTTTCTCACACGTACACACAGAGAAATCATATTTGTTTACATTTTAACAAACAAGGTTTGTAAAAACACAAAAATAAAAAAATTATAGTTAAAAAACATACCTGCTTTTTCTTTGTTGTGGGTTGATTCTAATCCACAACATACTAATAGCAAGCAGAAATATGGTGGAAGACCAGATTCAATAGTGAATCGATCGTATATAAAGTTATCTAATACTGAACAGGAAGCTTCGGTTTAAAATTTACTACCTGAATTCGTAAAGGAGATTGAGTTGACACAATAATTAGAAATCATAGACAAAACAAAATGATATAAAATTCACCAAAGTTTTCATTCAAGGAATAATTATTGCCGCTAGAAAGCAACAATGAAAGAACTTTACCACAGAGACACTTAAATGCACTAAGAAACCTAGCAAAAATAAGAAAATCTTTATTACCTTCTCGGACAAGGGAGGTGAGATTGTTACCATGAATAAGAACACATACAATGAAAAAATTAATTCACTACTCAACGATACCGACACACATGAAAAAATAAACAGATAGAATATCATTACTGAAAGCAAAAAACAATTAACACGGAAACTTGTGGAATCGCGCAGGAATTCCATCTATTTTTACGTGTGTACGCGTATTGCACCCCTTCCTTTAACATTCGGCTAGACATAGTAGTAAACCAGCCTGTTTGTTGCCGATGTGAGGGTGTCTGCTGCTGCTGATTCCAGCTTGAACGAAATTTGAAGTTTTCCCACGCATTTCTCTGACGTCACTGACAAACTTTGTTTTTCAAGTCAGTCGCTGCCTGGTTCCAGAACAAGAAGGTCGACTCATTTATTTCGTGCCCCTTACCCATACGCGGGCCGGAATATCTTAACTAACCAAAAACTTCCTAGTGACTCCTTGGTTCATTATGCCGAATATTTTTCCTGTGATTGTAACTTGTTTCGAACAACAGGTTTGAACCGTCCTCCGTTTTCTACCGGAGAATGTAGAGTCTACGACACTGTCGGCATCACACTTTTAAGACTAATTCCTTGTCCCTCAGCGAACAACTTGTTCGAACTTTCCTCCGTTCTCTATTAGGGAACGTAGAGTTTTTCGACACGGTCGATTGATAAACTTCACCTAACTCTTTTGAACTCTCACCTTTACGAACCGGTTTTAAAAAAAGATAACATTACACACACATTATAAAATCTCGCAGTGAGTATTTTTCCTTGTTGTGTATGCATGCACCTTTTGTAGAAAACTATATTCCAGAACCTTCCTTCTGAAGAAACTTTTCCCGCCTTAGCCATTTTTATTTTCGTTTTGGCGCGAAACATTAACTTCCTACTTGTCACTACACTATACAATTTACCTACTGGCTAAGAACAGCCTTTGCTTTTCTGATGGTCTCCACTGTGTGAGACCAAATATTTGTTATTAAAATAAAGTTTTATATTTGTCTTCCACCAGACTCGTTTTCGTCGTTTCCTCCTGGCTATCTATATTTTACTATTTTTATGCACGTGTTAAATGACCCTTTTTCCTCGCTAAAGATCACACATTTATTATTTTTACTTTGTTAGTGGATTCGGTAGTCGTGAGTAGTGTCTGGCACAAGGCCACCTTTTCATAGGCCAGCACTGCATGCTATCGGGTCTGCTACAAACTAATTAAAAATGTAAACAAATAACAGTATATAGACTAATAGAATATTACCCTAGAACACCCAAACTTCACGGTCTCCCTAAACTCCACAAAACAGGCATCCCATTATGCCACATTATTTCAGGTATAGATATCGCTCACTGCAAACTGGTGAAAGCCATAACAACAATTTTTAACCCGTCTCCTCGGAATAATCAGTTGATTACATATAAAAATAAAACTCACGCAGCCTAGTCGAAAAATTAAGGGAAATAAATATGACTAACAAATTTATGGCCAATCTAGATATAACAAAGCTTTACACCAACGTCCCGGTTGAAAAATGCTTAAATCTCTTGAAAAATAATCAATAATAAACCTCTCCCTAAAGCTAATAGCTAAAATAATAAAAAATCTGCCGTCTCATCACCAATCAATGCTATTTGACATTTAATAATAATTATTATAAACAAAAATTTGGATGACTAATGTGATCACCTTATTTTAGAGTGATGACATGTATTTACTTAGAATTTCTCAAATCTGGTGCTTTTCAAAATATTTTATCTAAACAATCAACAAACTTTCGATATATTGATGATGCTCTATCTTTGTGATACTGATTTTAATGATCTTGTAGATAAACTAAACAAAGTTGAACATACAATAGAGTTTACATACGAAATGGAAGAAAATAATATTTACCTTAACTAGATGCTACACTGTGTTAACAGAAGCTAAAAAGTTAGTGTTATATTAAGTGTTTGGTAGCAAGAGAAAGGAATAATGAGGAGTAAATTTGAACAACGTTTGTTGTTGGCATGTCATACAGAGATGTTGAAGGATGGGTGGAATGTCCACTTCAGTGGCATGTCATCAGGATAGCGGTCAGGTAAGGATAGTGGCGGGAGTTGACTTAATTCTTGTGTGGGTTTAGTGTGAGGTCATATGGTATGGTCGGTGCATGTTGGTTGATTGAGTTTATGGAGGTAGGCCGTTTTCTTTGGTTGGTAGGCCTGTTCTATGGAACGGGGTGACGTTGTATTGGCATGGTTGGTAGGCTTGTTCTATGTATGGAACAGCCTTGCATGTGTTGATGGATTGGTGTTACAGTGGTGGGTCAAGTGGATTGGATGCTTACAGAGTCGGAGTTGCTTGTTTAACGTAGTCAGAGTCAGTTGTTTTGCGGAGTCAGAGTCGTTCAGTTGCAAAGTCAGAGTCGCTTGTTTTGTGGTGTCGGAGTTGCTCAGTTGCAGAGTCGCTTGGTTGCTGGTTGTGTCAACATTGAGATGCTATCAAGTTTAGTATTTGTCGAGGAGACAGCACCGTCGATGTTGAAGGTTTATTGTGTGTAGACTGGATGCGATGTGTGGAACCTAATGCATAGAAAACGACTTTTGTTATTTCGTTCTTTGCTTTTGTGGCATTTACATCCGGCCAGCATGCAGAATGAATCAAAAAGAGATCTAATTGTGGCGGAGTATAATATTAATGTCCACTGAAAATCAACTAATAAATTTATAGCCCCATCATAAAAACAAAATAAAATCCGAAATAATCATCGAATTTTACTTAAGAGAAATACATTGAAAATACGTTCAAGCTCCTCCAATATCCTAACTAATTTAATATTCAATATAAAACAAAAGGCTCATAAAATATTCAAAAATAGAAAAGCGGCCCCTCCTGACAACCCCATCAAATTAAAAAATATATTGTTCTACCCACTATCACAACTGTTATAGTAATTTACCCACACATGCATGGACTCTCCCAGCTATAAATAGGAGTTGGTACTGCCTTTTGGAGTGAGAAGTTTCCAGCAGTCAGACCAAACATTCTTGCTGTAACACTCTCATTTGTATATGTTTGTATTACTGTTTCTGTTAATATATTTGTTTAACTCAATTTCTCTCTTGTGTCTTTATTTCTAGCCTTAACAAGGCCACAACAACAACTAAAATGTAAAAGAATTTCTCTAAACTTAACATAAAATTTGTCACCACTACATTTAAAACAATAAAAAACTTAATCAATGTAAAACAAAACAATATTCTAATACTTGAAAGAGGAATTTACTTTATTACCATGATTGCTACAAAGAATACATTGGAGAAACCTCAAGAAATTTAAATAGAAAAAGATTATATGAACAAAAATGGGATATTTTACAAAACAACACATTAAATACATTAGTTGCTCACTGTAAAAAGACTGACTACAATTTTGATTTAAAAGATGATAGTCTAATTAAAAGAGAAAGCAATTCACTGAGAGAAAAATGTTTAGTAAATGCTTTAATATATAAATCATCCATAGTAAAATTGTGTCCAGGTTCTTACAACGTTTCACCATTCTTGGTAGATATTCTATTATCACAGTAAATAAATTGTATTTAATAAAAGTGATGGTAAGAAAAAGAATCTAAATGAAATTGACTACATTATATACCTAATGCACAAATAAAGATATATTTTTAAATTTAAAATTCTCAGTGTTTCTCGTTTGTGTGCATTTGTAGTCACATTAAAATAAACATAAACTTAGTCAGATGCAGTCCTAAAGGATGAAATGCATCATTCGAAAACTTTTTCCACTTTGTCATATATCTTTACCCAACAAAACAATATCTAGCCGAGTGGTTAGAACATTCGCTTTCAGCCCATGAGGATTAGAATTGAACCTCACTTATCAATTTGTCAGGGAAGTGACTTCCCTTTCGGAAAATTAGTTAATTTCTTCAAACCCCTGCAAGTAAATGCTTATTAATTATTGTCTGACAAATGGAAAGTAGTGTTGGATTATTTAGAGTGGGTTGGCATGAAAACCATACGATGGGTTGACTTAAACTTTATGAGCAAAATTGGGTAGATGGAACTGTTCAAATGCTATCGATGGTTGTGTTAGCATGAAGTCACCAATGACAGTATTTGGATATTCAGATCTTGTTCAAATTGTTGGTCACATTAAATGACATGCTTTCTGCACAGTAACAATTGCAATATAAACCACAAGAAATCATTTTTATCCAATTAATCATTTCTCTTGCTGCCAGTCTTCTCTTTATTGTCCAACGTTCTCTACCATACAACATGGCTCATATTACATAACAGTTCAGCACAGTTTCTTTGTTTCAAACAAAATTTTTCTGTTTCATAATACTTTGCTTAGCTTTTGGAATGCATTTTTTGCTTTTTCAATGCACCCTCAAATTTCAGTGTCATAAGTCCCCTCTCCCACCATTAAAACACTTTCAAGACAGTTAAACGTTTGTACTTGCTTGATTTTGGTGTTCCCAATTTTTATGTTTGCAACTTGGGATATTCCTATTTCTGACAACCATATCTTCTGTCCTGTTTAATGTTCAATCCTTTTTTTCATGTTCCTTTCCTCTTGCAGTTACTTTTAAGAACTTGAACCTTCTTTTATCCTTTCTGGATGAGGTCGATCACAGCTCTCCACAGCATCCAGCATTTTATTATTCACAATAATATTTAGATTTTATCATCCACCTTTATCCTTGTTTTGCCATCCATTCAAACAAATTTGTTAAGTACATTATTTTCCATTTCACACTGCTTCTATTGTCTTTAATATGTTCTTCAGGTTTTCTTTCCTTGTGATACGTCATATAAATTTGGCTTGTCTCTTCCTGATTTTAAGTAAAAGTTTCCTTGTAGTTCTTATTTCCTGTGAAACTTCTGTATTATTCATATGCATTGTTCATGATATTCTCAGCCTTTAGCCCACTCCCAACCTCAAATGTAATGTGTACATTTGTGCCATCACAAAAGATACTGAAAAATGGCTGATTCATTGTATCACTCCAGAAAATACCTAAAACCTGCTGACACACTTTTTCTATTTCTTTCGTAAAGAGGAAGTTCCCCTCAGACAGTTTCTTTTCCAGAACTGTCAGTCTGTGGAACAAACTCCTAAGAAGATGCTTCCCTGGCCACTACAATCTTAACATCTTCAAGTCTAGGGTCAATCAATATCTATTCTACAAATCCTCATAATATGCACTTCATCCCACATCATTCTCTCATCATGCCCTTACAATAATCTCATTCAGTAACTCTTTATCTTGAGTGTCTTTTGTGCCTTGTAATGGGTGGATGATAGTAAAAAAGATAAATCTCTTAGCATATTATCAATATGAAAGAAATTAGGTTTTTGATACTATCCTTTTTTTAATAGGAGGAATGAGATTAAGAAAGTTTTGTTATACAGGGCGTGACAGAAATACCTCCCACATACACTTCCCAGAAATACCACTTACTGTCTTACTGTGGGATGTATTTCTGCCACAGTCTGTAATAATTTTACCAGGAAAGAGCTAATTTATTTATCTCTTCTTTCTTTTCCCTTACAACAATCTTGTCCAGTAACCCTCTGCTGCGAGTTGCCCTTGGGCTTTGTATAAAGTTTAGCTAACAGTATTTTGCTTCAAGTCTTTTCTTTATCTGTTAGGAGACTGTCCATCATTTACTACCTACAGGAAATTAAGCTGTTACATAGCAGCTCAGCCTCCTTTTCTTTGTTTCTAACAACATTTTCCTATCTCTTTATGCTTTCCTTAGTTTCTAGAAGATATCTTTCACTGCTCCTATGTGGCTTAAGATTTCTGAGTCACTTTTTCTGTCATTTATCCAGATAGTTGAATTTCTGTATTTGATTAATTTTCACTATTTACATTGCTCGGACTATCATCCTCATCTTTGTTGCCATATTTATCACAAAGTTGAAGATGATAGTCCGAGCAATGTAAATAGTGTACATAATACCTCATTTCAGAAATATAAACAGATATTGATTAATTTTGACTAACTCAATACATAAGTTACATGTTGGCATCTTTTTGAAGATAATCATGCATTCTGCCTTCTTACAGTTAATAGTTAGTCCTTTCTTCTTACCCTCTTTTACTACTTTCTGGAAGAGGTCTTTCAGCTTTGAGTATGAGTCTTTCATTAACACTGAGTCTTTTGTATATCTTATGAAAATAGTGCAATTTTTCAGTGTCAAGTCTTATTATTTCTTTAAAAATATGAATAAGAAATTTTTCTTGCTTTCATCTTTTGCTGAATAAATTTTGCAGTTAGATAAAAAAATTAGTGTAGAATACTAAAAATATCATTGAAGTATGCAAAAGTAATACCATCTAACTCAATACTACCTGCTAAATGATCAGGTCATTGGTGATTAAACCAGTTCCCACACCAGGTTTTTCAGGTGAGGAGGATGACTAGACAACCAACAGTATGAAAATCAAGACCTGTCAAAGGATGGATGAACATTCTTTAGAGTTAATGGCTAGACTGGAACTATAGCTTTGTATGTGGCCAGTGCAGCAATGACATGGCATCACTGAGTAGAGGGTTTCCTAGACTGGAAGTCAACAGTTCGTGCAGAGGAGTCTCCAATCAACAACCACATATCCATGACCAAGGTTATCCTTTGTTAGAGGACTTCAGCCATAGTTGAATCTGGAGAATGATGGGTTCTGACAGGTCTACTTGCACAAGACACACTAGGCATGCATGAATATGTCTTTGGCTTTCAACTCAGATTTGTGGAGGGAACTGGTCAGCTGGTCAAGTGCCCAACAATCCTGTGATCATACCCAGCCATGTGACTGATAATGATGATGATGATGATGTAGAAGAATTGAGATACTTTTGAATCTGATTACTTTTATGACATAAGCTTTAATTCAATAGAGATGAAGAATTTGAAGAATGATTTAGAATAGTATGGAAAACTTGATTGATTGAAAGATATTAGAAGAATGTGCAACACTTATTGGAAACAAACTCCCTGCATGTAGCGATGTGCAGATGGTGCAATGGATAGCAACTCAGAAAGAGAAATCAGAGAGCACAGTTTGAATTCCACTTAAGTTCAACACATTGACTTTTTTATTCATGCAAATAACCTTGGGAAAGGTATGAATTTATTTCCTTCCACACCAGCTATCGGTTGAATAGTAAGACTTGTATCTTGAAAAATCATAGTTATTCTCAAAAAATTGTTAATGTAATATTCATTTGCAAAAAAACAAGAATTATTCTCACAGTCCAAAATATCTTTCAGCTTTAAACAACTCATAAAGGGTTGATAAGCCATAAAAAATCAAATTAATCAAATACTGCATTAAAGAAAATGGGAATTAGAATGACACCCATACTTCAATTTTCAGTTAAAATTTTTTGGACACATTGTCAGAAAAGAGGGCATGGTAAATTTAACACACACAGGACATAGTGTAGAAAGCTGGGTCTGAGTGAAAAAAAGCAAGTAACTTACCTAATAAGATTGTCGGAGTAGATAGCAGAACAGAGACAAGGAAAGCTGGTAAAGAGTCTAGTGTTGCTTAGAGCAACAAGTGGCAGGAAGTTGTGGAGAGGCATTATCTTTTTTTTACCAATAGCCTCTCTGAACTTCCTCAGTTACATTTCCATTTTTTACTGAATAAATTGCTAGGTCTGTGGCTAAGAACTTTGGTTCACTGTGCCGTGACAGACAATTTTTCTCATCAATCCATCTGCCATTCGTCTGTGCATTGAATACTGCTGCCATATCAGGTCTGGTGCTTTGGCTATATATCTCAAGATTCTTGACAAAATCCAAAGAAAAGTCTGTAATGTTATTGGTCCTGACCTGGCATCTTGACTTTAGTCACTTTCCCACTGCTAGGAAATGACCTTCCTCTGTCTTTTCTATAAATATTTTCATGGCAGTTGGTACTTCAATCACAGGAACTTAAGCATACTACTATTTACCACAGAAAGAAATGGCAGTCTGCTGAAAGAAATCTTCTGCCTAGTCAGTCATCAACAGAAAGTGACATAACTGTCCAAGCATGTATCACATATGGCATTTGATTTTTACTAAATTGGCAACTAAGTTTCATCATTTTATTATTGAAATAGATATATCTAACCATAAGTTCTATTCTAATAGTTTCTTTTCTCACACTTCTCACCTGTGAAACTTTCTTACAATTTCTTGATTCTGTACTGCCTACAATCTTCAAAAATTTAAATGCAATGTCAATCGCCATCTTCTGTCTTCCTGAATTCTGTTCTTTTATTGCCATTCCTCCTCACTAAAGTCTTCTCATTCTCTTCCACTTCCAGTAACCTTTTGCTCTTAGCAGCATTATCACCTTCCTTAGGGTGAAATGAAGAAATTTCTCATATCAATTTTCTCACTGCTCAAGTGGAGGAGATTTACTGTGTATGATGCGAACTTTCCTCAACCTCCACAAAAATATGATTTTTCAAAATTTGTAATAAATCCAGTAATTAGAAAGTTGGAAGATGGATTAAATTCCCATCATATTCAAAATCTAACAATTTATTTGTCAATATTTGTCTCTAATGAAAGGAATTCTTATATGCCTATGCGTCTTGTATACTATCACATGGTTTGGTATAGAAAAGGTTTTATTTACAAATAATGAAGCAAGGAAGGAAAATACAAGATGAATTTTTTGTTGATACTTTTAAAGAAGTAATTAACTTGACAATAAAAAATAGAAATATTTTCAATCTCTTTGTTTTATGTTCACATTTATGATATAGATTTCTTTTCCTTCAGTAAGATAATAAAGTTCTTAGACAAAATCTTTGTCATTTCCTGTTCAGTGATTTGTAATGTTTTTGCTTTGTGTTTTCAATTTGGGAAAGAAATGAAAACAAATTTAAAAAGGAAAAAAAATGAAGAAAAAGGAAATCACATTTTTGCAGTTTATATTTTTAGAATCACTTGCAGGATTCATTTTCAGAAATTTTATTTTAAAGAAAAGACAAAATAATTTTATTACAATGCAACACTTCTGATATCAGATGTTTTTTTTCAGTTTTTACAAGTTTGAACAAATTTAACAGATGTGGATATAGTTGGCAAATATATAAATGGACTGAGAAATGCAATGGGTTGGAGGTGTAAAAGGCTAGCTTTTCATTTAACAGCTGCTTCTGACTGGGCTTGAACCCAAACCAGCCATTTTTAGCAGCTGGGTTCAATATAAATTTTTAGAAGACAAATCAGGAAAAAACCAAGTGACAAAACATAAATATAGATATATATATATATATAAATTACACTGAAGCATTGATAGAAATTATTTCCTGGGAAAATGGGTGTTTGTATGTTATATATATATATATATATATATATATATATATATATATATATATATATATATATATATATATACTGACACTGGTATGCAAAAATATTCTTGGCCTGATCAAGAAGAGATTCATCTTCAAATTCTGATGTTTGGTCAGTTTTTGGGAAGTTGGTCAGTCCGAGAACCTTTCATACCATATATATATATATATATATATATATATATATATATATATATATATATATATATATATATATATATATATATATATATATATATATAAAAGTCAACACTCAGTTCAACACCTAGCTGTGACAGTCTGTGTCATGCTTCAATGCAATCTTCAGGCCAACATGCCTGTAAATTGCATTCAAGCATGTAACAGATTGTTGCCACTTAGTGTTAACCTGAGTATCCACATTATATTAAGCACTTTAACACATAAATATAGCATATCTTAAAATTATATTTTTATGATATATATATATATGTATATGTGCCTCATCTGGTCACCAAAATTTGATACAGTTTACAGCATATACAAAGAATAATGTAGATCCTAATTTTATTCACGTTTAATTTTCTTGTATTTTTAATGTATTGAATAAATCAAATTTAATATTTGTTTATTCAGACTAATTTTCTATTTTTTTATTGTTTTTTTTATCATGTTTCAACCAATATACACTGTGACCTTACTCAGTTGTTTGTTGTATTTTGGAATGTTCAGAGAAATGTGAGGCAATTACCAAAGTTTATTTTTAAAATTTAATGACATCTAGAATACCACACAAAATGACATTACTCCACATTTGTTTAATCTTAGCATTTTGCACTGGAATTGGAATGAAAGCAGTGATAGCACATATTCTGAATCCATTGTAAATATTCAGGATGTAGAATTAGCAAATACCAAACACTTCAAATACTTCAGTGTATGGATCTATTATAAAAATATTAGTATAGACGAAAAGATATTGAAGATAAAATAGCAGAGGTATTTTTCTCAACACTGCAAATTGCTACAAAACTAAAACATCAACTTGAAAACTTCAGTCATGTTTGTAAAAAGCCTCATCAGATTGAGACTTTCATATGGATGTTATGCATGGCACCAAACCTGTTCAAAAATATCTAAAGCTTGTATACAACTGCTTCCTAAGATTAATGACGAAAAAAGTCTTTGAATACATAAAGGCTGAGGGTCTTGGCAAAGATTATCCTTCTTTAAACATTGTGGACTGGCACTATAAAAACACAAACAAAGAACTGTACCAAATTTGCATGCAACTTGAAGAGAAAATAAGGATATAATCAAGTTATTGATGTTCCACATTACTTCAAACATAATCTTAGGAAAGGAAGCCTGATAAATACTGGAAAGAGCAATAATAGCTACCAAACTTGAAAAACCTACTTTCATGAAAAATTATTTTAAGAGAAAGATTTTATAAATTTCAACTGAAAGCCATATTAGCTGCTTGGCCATGGCAAACGTTTCCTTATTAGGAACCGGCTAATATTACCATTACCATTTACATCATTTATATCAAACTGAATTTAATATTTGTTGTTAAAATTATATATTTATTTATATTCAACATAATTTTTACAGAGAGTTCAACGAAACACACACACACGCATATATATATATGCACACACACATATTTATGTATATATATATACACGTGTGTGAATTAAAGATCAAATGCAGATCAAATATGGATTGGAATCAAACAGAAGGATAGAATAAAGAACAAATAAAAAATATTTATCAATCTAACATGGTTCACTTTTAATTAACACTTTGTCAGAGATTGAGAGAAAACAGATAAAAAGACAGCACTTTGGCATTTTCAATTTTGTTTGGATTGATTCTCCTTGGTCAGTCATGTATCACGTGCATTAAAACTGTAGATAATTTTATATGTATGTAAGTTTGTACAAAATTTTAATATGTTTAAGCAGATATCAGATGGTACCGTGTATTCTTAAATGTGTATATGTATCTGTCTAATAGGAGGAATTATAATTTTTTTTACTTTTGTGTGGTTAGTTGGCATAGTTGGGTGGTATTCTATTAATCTGGGGCTATTTTTATCTATATACTTTTTGTATTATTTTTGCAAGTGTCAGTTTTTAAATTCTGTGTCCGTTTTGTTTTGTTGTCATTGGTTATTATGGTGATTGCCTTGATTGATTCCTGAAATGTTAGCAGATGTATCAAGAACTGGGGTTATTAATATATTTTAATTGTATGATAAATATGATGAATTCTTGAAGTGAATGCATATAGAATAAGGAACCTTTAGACTTAATATCTGATTTAGTAAACCGCACACACAATATTTAATTTAATGGTGCCCACACCAAGTCCTATGTCTGTTTCTTTCCACCAATGTGCTTTGGATGCTGTGGTTCTTCTCTCCAATCAGCTAGGACTATGCTAATCCCTCTCTCCAAAGAGTTTGACATATGCTGGTCCTTTGCTCCAGTGAGATTGGCATACTCTGGTCCATCTCCCCCAATGAGCAGGGCATACTCCACACCTTCTCTGCAATGAGCCTGACATACTCTGGTCCTTCTATCAAATGAGGTTGGCATACTCTGCGCTTCCTTTGCAATGAACTTTGCATACTCTGATCCTTCTCCCTAATGAGCTTGGCATACCAAACTCCACCTCTTCAATGAGTTTGGCATACTCCACTCCTTTTTCTGTAATGAAGTTGACATACAGTGATCCTTCTCTCCAATGAGCTTGGTATACTCTGGTTCTTCTCTCCAATGAGCTTTGTAAAGTCTGCTCCTCTTCAATGAGATTGTATACTCCACTACATCTCTACAATGATCCTAGCATTCTCTGGTCCTTTTCTCCAATGAGCTTGACATACATTACTCCATCTCTCCAATGTGCTTGGCATACTCAGGTCCTTCTCTCCAATAAGTTTCTCATACACTGATTCTTCTCCCCAATGAGCCCTACATACACTGCTCTTTCTAACTAATGACCTTGGCATACTTTGTTGCTTCTCTTCAGTAAATTTGGTATACTCTGCTCCTTTTCTACAATTAGAATGTTATTCTCTGATTCTTCTCTCCAGTGGGTTTGGTATACTACTTCCTTCTCCCCAATGAACCTGCCATACTCTGATCCTTCTCTCCAATGACCTTGGCATACACCAATTCTTCTTGTTTATGTGACCTTCATGCTCTCATTCTTCCTAATCATTAAAAGATAAATTGATAACCTAATTAATTTTATTTGATATTTTTAAATGATACATTCAGGAAACTTATTTATCCATTTCTGTGAAAATTAAATAAATATATTAAATTCATAATTTAATGAAATAAACAAATACAAATTTGTACTTTTATAAGGTTTTGCTTTTCTTTTGATCTCATTTGGTTTTATTTGCAGTTGTTTCAATTTTTCCTATTTTATATATATATATATATGTAAAAGCAATTATAACATCTGCATCCTTAAATATGTATAAAAATTAAACAGTGTGTATTATGGGCATCTATTTGAAATACAAGTATCTGCTGTTTGATCTCTCTCTAACTCTCTCTCTCTCTCTCTCTCTCTCTATATATATATATATATATATATATATATATATATATGAACACACTACATACAAAATATTTGTTATCCTCCTGCATTTCTTTAAAAATACCTTAAAATGAGATTTATGTATATATGTGTGTGTGCATATGTATATATGTGTGTATATGTATACACATACATATATATGTGTGCATAAACATACATACATTATATGTGTGTGCATATACATACATATCTACTTATGCACATATATATATATATTGCTTTTACCTAATGTTTTATTATTTTGACTGTATTGAGTACTATTATATCAATATTGTTGTTGGCCATATTAGTTATTTATTACTGATTAAATATAAATACATATATATATATATATATATATATATATATATATATATATATATATATATATATATAGGATTAATATAAATAAAATTTTTCACTTAGCTGACTGTTGTTATAATCACCACCTCAACTCCACAGTTTCATTGACAAAACTTTTGCAAATGTTTGGTCCACTTGTTAGGAGGCTTCATCCCATCGATATACGCCAATAAAACATCTTATACATAAAAACTCAAGACTTAATCTCTCATGTAAATTCAACTTTGTCAATTGCAATTACAGTGTATGTAACCTCTAGGTTCCAGGCCCTTATTTGAACATGGAGCTTACATTCTTGTGTGTGATAGATTATTGAAATAAAAATGCCAGACAGGGGAAAGAAAGAAAAAAAAAAAAAGAAGATGAAGAATAGAAATGAAAGGGGAAAAAAGATGAAGAATATAAAGGAATATATATATATATATATATATATATATATATATATATATATATATATATATATATATGAGTTGGGATCAAATACAGATCATATAATGAGAAAGAAAGTCAGTGTGGAAATTGGGGTTTTTACTTATATATATACCCGTGATATGTTTTTTTTTTTTATCTCATGACGGCCTCTCAGCTGCAAGCTAGGCTGATCATGTGGATCTGCACTTGACAACCTGGTTATCAGACCCTGGTCAACTCTGCACATAGTTTCTCTGTAGGAGAATAAGTGCAAAGTCTATTCTGGCATCATCTGGAGCAGGCCCCATTCTACAATTGGTTGATTTTTACCATGAAGCTATTCTGATAAATCCCAACATGTATCAAGTGATTCATAAAGTCTTTTTAGAGCTGTATTTAAAAACTGAAGTGTTTCTTTAAAGCATAACAAATGCAATGTTTTATAGATATAGAAATCATTTCATATGCAGGGATTGGTTTATTTGTAATTTTACAATGTTTATTTGAATTATTTACATGAAGCTGGTAGACAAATAAGGTCCTTATGATTACATGAAAGATATAAATACAAATTTCTATATAAACTATCATAAGGATTGTGATGGGATCCTTAGTATTGCATGGAAGGTATACACAAGATCATTACATAAAATATAATAAAGATTGTGATGTAATTAAAAAGACCAAAAATTAGAATTACAAACAAGTACAGATGTAAACGCATATACCCAAATACATGCAACACAAGTAAATATTTAAAATATGCAAGAGTTGCACAAAAAATACAAATAGCCAGGAAGCAAAAATTTTATCAACAATGGTAAACATGCAACTATATACACTTTTATAGATAAAGGTATGTAAATATGAAATGTACACTTTGTTACTAACAACTTCAAACATCCTAGTGTTAGAGTCTAGGTTGACAAGTGTTAGCTGTTGCCTAACGAGGGTGTTCACATTTTTGGCTGGGCATAGTATGCCATTACATAATGAGAAAGAATTCATATATATATATATATATATATATATATATATATATCACTTCATACACATCACTCAATCAAGGAATTAATCAATCAATCAAACACAAATATTTCGATGCATAGATACAGAAATTGATTTATGAAAACTTATAAACCTATAGATATATAATGAGGTGCTGAAAAGTTCTCAGTCTGACATACTTCAGAAAAATCAGCATTTCAATGACGAACCATCAGAAAATGACTTTGGGAAGTTGGTCACAATAAGAACTTTCCAACAAATCCTTATATATGTCTATATCACATTTTTGTGTTAATGTTTTTATATATATATATATATATATATATATATATATATATATATATATATATATATATATTATATTTATATACATACATATATATATATCTTATATTTTATATATACACACATATATATATATATATATATACACATACATAAATATATATATATATATATATATATTTATATATATACATAATTCGTATTAGAATTATATTGGTTGATAATACAGATTGATGTACTCATAGATAGATACAGACACAGAGATAGATAAATAGGTAGCTAGATAGATGCACATATAGATACACACACATACAGTTAGATAGGTAGACAGATGCAGACATAGATAGTTGCACACTCAGATAGATAGATAGATAGATAGATAGATAGATAGATGCTAGCATATTGATATATATTGATAAAGGAACAAACCATGTCTCCTAAATCTCTGCCTATATACACGTGTAAATGATTTAACTACTACATTTAAAATTTAAAAATGAAAATTGAAAATTTGAAGTCAATAAATGGCAAAGTTATATATAAAGAAAGCGGAAATATTAACAAATCAAGCAATAAGGGAAATAGTTTGGGGGGTTTGTGAACCGCCCACAGAAACAGTTGGTAAATGTCACTCAAGCTCAAAGATAAATGCATAAATGGGGTTGTCACCAGTTATAATTTATAACCCATTTCTTATTGATGGAAAACATTAGAGGTGAAAACTACTTGTACATATTTTTATCACAACCCTCCAGAAGGGCTTTACAATCAACACTGTTTCAGATAGATCTTTCACATTATGTATCATCAATGAGATTTTGGATAGGAAATTACCAAATCAATGGCATCACTGATTTGGGCAGCAATATCCTGTAATATCACATATTTACATTTTCTTTGAGGTCATATTTTCGATTTAAAAAAGGAAAGCTGAATCAATTTAGGGTTTAAAGAATTTAATTGAAATAGAGTCAGGTTCAATAACACCTGAAGTGTGTCAAAATGTGATTTACAGGTTTCATGAAAGTTAACAAAATTTTCTAAGAAATATAAATTTGATCCATTGTTTAATTTGTTAATATATTTGCTTTCTTTATCACTTCTTTATGTAGATTTCAGATGTGATATGATATGTATTATTTACTTCACTTACATTCAATATATATTTATATATATATATATATATATATATATATATATATATATATATATATATATATATATATATATATATATATATATATATACATGTATGTATGTATATATGAAAAAAAAAAAGGAAAACTTATCTTTACTGACATATTTCGCCTTCTGAAGGACTTTATCAAGGCAAATGTAAGGATTTTATTTTGTGACAAGTACGTATATACAAGAGCAAATTAGTTTTTAAAAAATT
>CAHIKZ030000968.1:945000-962500 GCA_903632075.3 Acanthosepion pharaonis
ATCTTCTTCAAGGAACCTGCACTTAAAGGGAGAATAAGATTTATAACTCTTTTATGAAGTCAATGCTTAATCAACTTTAATTCCTTTATGTCAGTGTTAATATTTGTAACCTAGTAAACCATGCTGTAAAGAAAGATGGCAGTTCTTAGAAAGTTTTAATATTGAGATGTAATGAAACAATAAAGTGGCAATAATGAATTCACAAATAAATAGAGGCAAATGAACTGTTTAATTAATCTGTTCTCTTTAAACATTCAATGGTATCTATCATTCCTTGATTATTCCTGGTATTATATAAATCGCTTTTTGCCCAATATCTTTTCATATTAATAATTTTATGCATTTAATAAAACAGTGAAATGGAAATATCTCTTGGAAGAAAAAGATTAGTAACAGAATGGCAAAGATGGTGATGACAAAACCTATTTCAAGACCAAGTTGAAGCAAGACATCCACTTAATAGACAAAGGTATCTGACTGCTTCATATGAAAGGCTTGAACAAGTAAGATTGCAATCTAAGAATAGTAACTAAGTAACAATATTTAGTTTCTGTCATAAATAGAAAGGAGTCAACTGTAGTCAGAATCATCTAGTCAATGTAAATGATCATTTCCTTATTTGTATAGTATGTGCTTCACTAGGGCTACATACAGTATTGAATTCAGAGTTTTCCTTCTCCTAGACCAGTTGCCACCCAAGGCTATAGGACCCAGTTTGTCTTGCTATTTACCTATAACTGGAAAAGAAGGCATGGATTTATGCTTTTCCCTAGGGTATTAGCACATAAGTGAATGTAACTCAACTGGAAAATCAAACTTGGCTCTCTGATTTCTCATTCCAGTTCATAATCCATTACTCTACCATGTCTAAGAAATTAAGAATCTAAAAAAGGAATTGACTAATTAAATGGTTTATTTTTGCTTGAGAACTAATTTTTTTCTAAATTCAGATAAATATTTTATTTGTATAGATTATTAAAATGACAAAGGGATGTAATCACTCATAAATTTACTAAAATGACAAAGGGATGTAATCACTCATAAATTTACTAAAATGACAAAGGGATGTAATCACTCATAAATTTACTAAAATGACAAAGGGATGTAATCACTCATAAATTTACTAAAATGACAAAGGGATGTAATCACTCATAAATTTACTAAAATGACAAAGGGATGTAATCACTCATAAATTTATTAAAGTTCATTTACCTCCCAGATAAATTCTTTTGTTGCTACTCCTACTTTTTGGCAGCATAAAATTAAAACTAAAATGTATAATAATGTGATATTTAAATATTATCAATCTAAATAATGAAATAAAATATACAGTGGGGTCAACCAATTTTGTGAACCTTAAGTGAAAATTTCTGGTGAGAAAGAAAAAGAAATTGTCATGACATTCTGCACATCTTAGGATGTCTTTCTATCATATTTGCATGAATTAGTTTTGGTCACAATAACAGAAACATTTTCTCAGTTTATTTCAGTTGTTAAACATGTATTAACATGTAAATTCAATTTGTTCTTTTAATAAATTATTTATAATTTTAGATAAATATTTATTTTTGATCTTATATTGTTAAACTTTTATGTTACCCTTTTGTTCAATAATATAAAGAATGCTTTGTGTATTTTATTGATTTTTCTAAGATATTTTGGCCATTTCAATTCTTTATTGAGTTATCAAACAAAGTAAAGATAAATCATGTAAAATATTCCTAATTTCATGTTTAATTATTTTAAATTTAATCACTTGTAATTTTATATGTCCAAGACCTATCCATAGTAAAAGCATCTTTCTATTAGCAAAATTTTCAATGTAAAAACCCATATAATGTAGGCATAATTTGCTACATACATGTGAAAGCATATGCAATATCCTGCCCTCATCAGCCAACAACCAGAGGAGGTAATACAGTTTCGATGTACAAGGTAGTATTGCCAACTCTGGCACCATCAGCAGCTTTTTTCAGTCTAGACATGTCAGTCTCTATGATTTTTATGCAATTTTGTGTTCATCAAAAAAGTCTGCTTTTAATTGTTAAACAAAACACAACATGTGTGTTGCGAAGTTGGTATCTGATACAAGTAAACACACCTTATGGAGGAGGAAAGACTTCTTTAAACATGCTCATATAAAAATCTTTCCAACCCTGGTGCTGAAATGCAACACTCTCTTCCAAGTTGCCCTAAGCTAGTATGGAAGAGTAGGCTGATGAAACTAATAGGAGAATGTCAACACCAAAAGATTTCTTGACCAGAGGTGGGGAACCGCCAGAATCACACCATGTGATCAGGAGAGTGGACCAGCAGCCCAGATTTGATGTGACTGAGGTGATCAGGGCATTACATAAAATAAAAATAAAAAAATACAGCCACTTAAAGCTGACATCTTTGAAGAGAATTATGTCATGTTAATGTGCAATCTGTTGTTGACAGAGATAGTGAAAAAATGATATTATATGCAAGGTGAAAGAAATGAAATTTTTAACTAAGACATGCACCATTTTACAATATCTTTGTTATTGTCATCACTCACATGTGTCAGAAGTCATTTCCACTGACATTGTCATATAGAATAACTATGTAATAGTAATTAGTAATTAGTTGTAGTAATTAGTAACATAAAAGAAAAACAAAATAAATTTAATTTATTCCCACTAAATTTCAATGAAGTTGTTTGAATGGCACTTCATTCTTAACAATGGCATATGAAGTGAATGAGGGTTGGTTTGCCCCTGTGTACATAGTATAATGGGTTTTATATGTAAAAGTCTGAACTGGTGGTACTAAGGAATATAGATATTTAGAATATTTTCTATTAAAAAAAAGTACCAAGAAGCTTTTGATGGTTTTTCTGTGGGAAATGGGTGGAAAATAATTCATCACCCTCAAGACCATGTAGACATTTTCTAACTCTGTCAAGATTGGGAAGAGCAGATTGGACTGGGAATGGTAATGGTAATATTAATATTAGCTGTTTCCTTATAAGGAAACATTCAGCATTCATTGACCAAACAGCCAGTGCTACTTTTGGCTGAAATTTTTAAATTTGAAATTTATATTTTCAGGAAAATAGGTTTCTCAAGTCCACCATTATTGTTTGTTCCAGTATTGATGGGGGATGAAGGATTCCTTTCTAGACTTTTCTTTAAAGTAGTGTGGCAAGTCAACATTTTGATTATGTCATTATTTTTCCTTCAAGTTACATGTGCCATCTATTTTGGTTTTTGTGGCTGTTGAAAGACTTCAAGTAATATGGTTTCTGTTATTTCAGTATAGATTTAATTTAGAACTTGATAATGAAATAAATATTGTCCAGAAATAATTATAATTTTAAAACAGCATTTAACAGTTCAATGACCAGCAAACTTATAGTCACTTGTCAGATATCAGAAGAGTGATATAGTGTAATGCAATGGTTACCAATTTTTTTTTCTCTAGGCCACATTTTTAGAATGAAAATTTGCTTGTGTCTCATCAAATTTTATGTGATAAAAAGTATATTTAAAAATAAAAAAAAACAGAGAGAGAGGCTTAAAGGGAGATAACTGTAGATTCAAAGTCAGAACATTATCATTGATAACTCTCTCCTCCAATTTGTGGACACTAGTTGCTATATTCTTAATACTTGAAATAATGCAAAAATATCACAATGATAAAATCAGTGAATAATTATTTATAACTATTTATACTGACAATTAAAGGGTGTTCCAATAACATGGACTGATTTTAAAATTAATTCACATTTAAAATCGGTCCAAATTATAGGAACACCCTTTACAAGTAATCCATAAAAATTTAAATTTTGAGATCATATTTATTTTTGGCTAATGAATTTTTTATGTGCTATCCTTTTCTGCTGCATCTATGAGGTGTAATGTTTATGGGCACAGAAAATAGAATCATCCTCTTACTTTGTTGCAGTTCTACAATGAATACTACTGGGAATTCAGGTACCCTAAATGCATCACATAACAAATTCAAGAGAAATGTTACTCTCTTAAAAGGGAAGGATGTTGCATATTCAAAGGATTCATCTATTTCTGGTGTTTTATAAGCCATGGGTCTTATTACTCCCACATTTACTGTTTTCTGAAATGTACAAGAACAGTACAAAAAGTAGCAGTTGTTGCAATACTAAAAAAAACAACTGGAAAGATGAGAATATCTGCTTGAAATCAAATAACAAACTGTTGAGCGCATTGGCTTTCTCGATCTTTCTGTATGTCTATGAATCAACAGCAAAATTTCCTATGAAAAATCAAAGCATCAGAAATAAGATGCTACAGAACCATCCTTGGCATCTCCTATGTATGCATCTCCTTGGCATCTCCTATGTATGCATCTCCTTGGCATCTCCTATGTATGCATCTCCTTGGCATCTCCTATGTATGCATCTCCTTGGCATCTCCTATGTATGCAAATGATGCCATGAGAGACAACATCAGACAAGGAGCAGTCCCATTGAAAGACCTCCTAACCACTGTCAAAAAGAGAATGTTGAAATGGTGTGGACATGGCAGAAGACCCAAAAATCTTTCCACAACTATCCTACTAGGTATGACCTTAAGCAAAAAATGAAGAGACAGGCAGGGAAAAAAATGGAATGACAACATCACTGATTTGGGCTGGAAGATTATTCACCAAGACCCAGACATTGGCATGCAATTAGGGCATATGGAGGAAGCTGGTCAGGTGCTCAGCTGTGCAGTGACCTTATGACACCACCCAGACAAGGGGGGGTCTAATGATGATGATGATGATGTTGATGATGATGAAATGTATATATTTATATAAAGGGTTGTAACATTGCTCTTTTCGATTAAAATAATTCTGTTGAAAAAATATGACATTCTAAATGTTTTCGTCACATTACTCCTTTTTAGAATGGCATAAATCAGGCTGTCATTGTACTTCACACATCACCAGATATTCTTCAACAAGAAAGACAGAAATTTAAGCTTGTTCTGTTCAGAACGATTGTTTTGTTATACTTTAAGGATTTTTCTAGAAGTACAAAATGTAGTTATTGCCATAAAAACTGACATATTCAACAAAATGAGAGCAAAACATAAAAATAAAGAAAAAAAAGGACTAAGTCACCAAAAAACAATTACTCAAAAAAGACAAAGGAAAAGAAAACAAAAACTGGCCAGCTATCATTCTTCTCTCTTCAGAACTCAATCTAGGAAAATACAACTGCTGTACATATAATTATAATCATATATACACGTTTCAATTATATACTAATGATATAATAATAATAAAACAGTGATTCACATATTTATAATTCAAAGATTGATACACCTTCTTGTGCTCACATTATCCACTAAGATAGGTCTACTGCTAGGAAAGTTGGTTCACTGTGTCATGTCAGACAATTCTTTTTATCAGAATCCATCTTGCACATTTATATATCTAGCATTTGTCTGTGCACTGAATACTGCTGTCATATCTGGTCTGTTGCTCTTACAATATATCTTAAAATTCTTGACAAAATTCCAAGAAGTGTCTATAATGCAATTGATCCTGACTTGGCATCTTGACTTCAGTCAATTTCTCACCTGACATGACTTCCCTCTGACTTTTCAACAAATATTTTCATGGCAATTGTTCTGATGAGCTGTTTTTGAATTTAAGCATGCAGCTAGATTACCAAATTTTATTGTTGAACTAGCTAGATGCAACCATCAGGCCTATTCTAACAGTTTCTTTTCTCGCATTTCTTGCCTGTGGAACTCTCTAATGATTTCTTGTTTCCCTGCCACTACAATCTTCAAAAACATGAATGCAATGTCAGTTGCCATCTTCTGCCTTCCTGAATCCTGTTCTTTTATTGTCTTTCTTCTCACTTCTCTTCACTAAAGTCTTCTCACTCTCTGTAAATCCCTGCATCCTAGTGAGATTATCATTTTGTTTGGGGTGAAGTGATTAAAAAAAATGTAACATATTTTTTCAATACTCAACCTTAATATGGCTATAAAGGATTTATGAATGTTTTTGATTGATGAAATTGCTATATACGTTATAAGCTGATCATGTAAAGACCAAACAACCATTCTTTCTGTTTACAGAGAAGGCTATGTAGATTTAATAAACATGGTCTTCGAAACTTTCAGGTCTGAGTGTGAATGGCTCAAGAAAAAGAGCACAGTATTCCAGAGCACATGGCCAGTTATTTATAGGGTATTTTGCTGTTGCAGATCCAGACATGTTCATATATTTATGTAAATTGTACTGACATTTCAACTTATAAATGATACAACTTAAATATTAGAAGTGATGTGGATGGCCAACAGTTGCAACTAGCAGAGATTTTGTTTATGAATCATCATGCTTACATTTCCAATCCATAATAGTTTTAAATACACAAGTTATTTATTGGAATCCAGTAATTTAGATCTATCTATCTATCTATCTATCTATCTATCTATCTATCTATCTATGTTTATAACAATTTATAGTTGTATGTGGTCTGTCCATCATTATCTATCTATCTATCTATGAAAATTTATATCTGTATGTGGTCTGTCCATCCTTATCTATCTATCTATCTATCTATCTATCTATGAAAATTTATATCTGTATGTGGTCTGTCCATCCTTATCTATCTATCTATGAAAATTTATATCTGTATGTGGTCTGTCCATCCTTATCTATCTATCTATCTATCTATCTATCTATCTATCTATCTATCTATCTATCTATCTATCTATTTGGATGGATACTAGATTGTACCACATATATAACTCTTTTAGTTTTAGAACCAATCATTAGTGCACAATGAAACAAAGTTTTAATAAGGTTAATCTTATGTTTATTTAGGACAAACAAGTCTCAATCTGTATATAACCTGTTAAAAATGAGTTTGCAATACACCAAATTTACAAAGATCAAATCTATTTATTTTATCAAAACATCCAAGAATTCAACTATAAATACAAACAATGTTTTCCTATAGACTCAAGTATAAATATGAACAATTTTTATATACAGACTTGAATATAAATCTAAATAATAGAGACATAAGTATAAACCTAACCAATTTTAATCTTCTAGTTTAAAGGAATGTTCTTCAACCATTTTTGATTCAGGGTGCACTTGTAGAATAACTAAAACTCTGGGGAAAATTAGTCAAGAAATTTGGAAATAGAAAAATAATAAAGAAATCTCCTGAAATAAGACATTAGATTGTATATTTAAGTATGTTTGCATCAAACTTTTATTTGAGGTGCTTTGGCAATTTTTTAATGTTCAGCCTTAAATGTGATAAACATACTTTCATTAGCATTTCAAAAGCAGATTAACGGCAAGGTTTTCATTTAAAAATACTTATGAAAAATCTGCAATTTTTCAGAGAGGCTGATAATGACTGATTTAAATTCCTTGAGGAAGGCAAAAGTGGAAGGACTATTCATTCATTAAAGATAAAGGAATTTAGCATTTTGTTTAAAATATCAAATGACAAAGACTTGATTTAGACATTTTCATTGTAAGGATTTAGCAATTGTCAACCTTTAACTTTAAAAAAAGAAGAAGATTTTTTTAAATATAAAAATAATTCTTACTTTTCAGTTAATTTTGGGCACAGCTGGCTACATTTCAGGGTGCGTTATTACACCCGGGTGCACCGGTTGAGAAATGCTGGCCTAAAGTATAAACATAATTAATATTAACCAAGAGACTCGATTATAGACCTAATCAGTATTTATCTAATAAACTCAAATGTAAACCAAACCAGACCATAGTTATTAAATGACAAAAGAAGGATTGATAAATCATAAAATCCCATAAAACCAACCCAAAAGAAGTAAAAGACATTTTCATTGTAAGGGTGTAGCAATTGTCATCTGCGCTTTACTGTATTGGAAGGCATAGCAATTTAGAATACAAGTTAGGTAATTATAGATAGGTTTGTCTAAGATTAGCTTAGATTATAAGTACACAAGTATGGGGAACACAGTGAAGATTGAATTCACTTCCATAATGATAGTGTAAAGGACAAATATTTTATGATAATATGATTATTTTTTTTTACTATTAATAATACTTCTCCCTATCACCATTATTTGTAGCATTATACCAAAACAAAGTTTCACATGTCTACCATAGCACAATAGTTAGCAAGCCCATTTTGTGGACTAAATCACTAGTGTAGTGAGTTTGATTTTTACAGAGTACATAACAATTGCAGCCTTGTGTCAGACTAAGCTAAGCTCATGAAATAACTGAAAAATCCTTTTTTTTTTAATCCTTTCACTCCAAGCAAGGCAATAAAGCCACTAAGATGCAAGCAGTTACTGAGTATGAGAGATTGAGAGAAAAAACCCTATTAAGGAGAGAGAACAAAAAAGAATAGGAATTAAGAAGACAAAAGAAAATCTATTTATTGATTTTTCTCTCTGTTTCTCTTGCGTTAGGGTTGGTTTCAGTTTATTACTGTTTGCTGTTGTTTTTTCCCCCAAATTATTCAATTTGTATCACTAAGCATCACTCCTCCTATATGGCAGTGAATAATAGATAATCTTCTCACAGATGAAGAAGAGATTTGAAGTAACAGAAGGGTGGTTTTACAGAAGGATGCTGAGAATGCCATTGACTGAATAGGTGAGCAACAACAAAGTTTTAAATAAAATGGAAACAAAAAGAACACTTATACTTAGAAAGCAAGAGTTGAAATTTCTAGGGCACATAATGAGGAGAGAGGGCTTGGAAAATTTGATATTCATATGACAGATTGAAAGAAAGAAGGATAGAGGAAAACAACTCATAACCTACCTAGCAAGCTTGAGTAAATAGATGGGGTAACTGAGTTTAGGAGAGATAGCAAAAAGGCTAAATTTATTAAGCGCTCCAAAGGCAAGGAAATTATGAAGAGTATCAAATTCTCAAAGCCCTCCCTGTCCTGGGTATGACAATAAACTACATCCGTGTTTTGGCTAAGACAATAAGCTATGTCTAACAGCAAGACGTCTCATCAGGAGGTTTTGAGGAGTGTGGAACCACCTCTTAATTGCTGGTGCTCCCAGGTCCACCCTGACCCAGGGTGTTAGCACCTGTTAGGGTCACCAGCTATGGGCAAATAGTTAACCTCCAAACTGAGGTCAAAACACTATGAAAGTGTAAAAATAGGTTTTAAAACCAGAAATACTTTGTAAATAAATTATTACCAGCAAAAAAAAAAAATATTACCAGCTATACATTTTTGAAAAAAAAATATTACCAGCAATTTTTGAAGAAAAATATTACCAGAAATATATTTTTGAAGGAAAAATAATATTACCAGCAATAAAAACTTGTTGGCATTAAATAACCTATTGCTGTAAAACAAACCAAACCAGATCAAAGCTCGCCTTCCTCATTATGTGCTCTAGAAATTTCAACTATCTCTTTTTGATTCAAAGTATGTCCTTTTTTTATTCCATTTTCCTTAAGACTTACTCAAACAATATAATGGTATTCTCAACATCCTTCAGTAGAACCATATTTCTGTTGCCTCTTCTTCATCTGTGAAGAGATTGTTGTTTTTTTTAATTGTTTCACCCCCCCCCAGCAAGACAAGGAAGCCACTACAACGCAAATGATTACTGAGAAAACATTATTGAGTTCTCTTCAAATTCTCAAAGCCCTCCCTGTCCTGGGTATGACAATAAACTACATCCATGTTTTGGCTAAGACAATAAGCTATGTCTAACAGCAAGACGTCTCATCAGGAGGTTTTCTAGAACAATAAAAGAACAGGATTCAAAGATGTTGATTTCAATCACTGGGAATGACTGCTGAACACTTGCCTCTCCACTTTTATAGACAGAAAAACACAAATGCATGCTGGAATTTTTTCTTAGCCAATAAATTAGGCAAGTTTGCAGTTTGACATGCCCCAATCTACCTTGTCTAGAAGACAGAATGCTATGTTCATTTGTCCAAACTTGCTTTTGTGTGTTGATGCCAATTCTTAGTTTGTGAACTTTTTGACTTCTTACTGTTAATTTGCCTTGCATATATTGTTTGCTTGCTTGCTTGATATTTCATTTTTGCCCTGTTGTCTTTTTCGTGCAAACTTTGTTAATTCTGTTTGTTGGACAGTTCTGTTTTGCATTTGAGCATGACTACTCACTCCATAAAAGAGATAGAAGATGATGATTCATGTTGTATTTAAATTTTTGAAGATTATAGTCTTCAGGAAAGTGATAAAATAAAAGAGACTTTTACAAGTGAGACGTGCAAGAGAAGAAACTATTAGCATAGAACTTACATCTTGCAATTTCAACAGTAAAAATGATGAGACCTAGCTGCCAATCTAGTAGTTCACTTAAATTCATGAAGTCAAGGTACCAAAAAGAAAATCTCATCAGAACAATTACCATGAATATATTTATAGAAATGGACCAGAATTCACTGTCATATGGGAGGATGTTATTGCACAACAATTCAGAACTCTTTTCTTTGTTTCTAATGAAATTTTTCATTTTCTTAATACTTTGCTCAGCTTTTGGAAGGCATCTTTTTTGATTCCAAGACATCTTTTCTGATTTTGGTGTCACATTTCCTGAACTCTGTTAAAACACTTCCCAGATATTTAAATTTTTGTACTTGCTTCTCTGGTTTGTAGTTTGCATCTTGAGCTGTTTGTCATGCTGTCAACAATTTTTATTCTTTCAATTTAGTCCTTTTTTCTTGCTTTCCTTTTCTACCTTTTAGGAGAGATAGCAAGTTCACCCCAAGCAATGCAGTAAAACCACTGAGACACAAGAGGTAACTGGGTGTGGTATAGTTAGAAACAGGAACATTGCTAAGGAGCGAGAGCAGAGGAATAGTAATCAGGAGGGGGTCAAATAGTGATTGACATGCATTTAAATTTTTTGCAGATTGGCTGGAAGTCATGCAGCTGAAAAGAGTTCCACAAGTGAGAAGTGCAAGAAAAGAAACTGTTAGCATAGAATTTACAATTGTATTTAGCCAGCTTAACTGTAAATTGGTGGGACCTAGTCACCAGTCTAGTACTGTGTTGAAATCCGAAGAGTCTAGGCACCATGATGAATATCTCCATGGGAAATTTACCGTGAAAGTATTTATAGAAAAAGCAGAGGAAGGCAATCTTACAGCAGTGGGAATGTGACTGCAAAAGGTCTTACAGTTTCTTTTCTCTGTCTGCTATCAACACTGCATGTCTTGTTAAGACTGTGTTCATCAATAATAAATCCTGATAGGACATCTAATTCTCTCAGGACAATCTCACTGTAAAGGTTGAATAAGTCCAGTGAGATGATATATCCTTGTCTTATGCCTCTTTCTATTTTTGCATATTTACTGAATTCATTTTCTTTCGGTATTCAAGCAGTTTGTTTTGGATTATTCTAATATATTTCTCAAATAAAGCAGATTTTTCTAGCACATCAGACTCTTCTTTGTAATGCACATTATCAAATAAATTTTTATATATCAAGAACAGTTTTAGGAAAAAACTATGACAAAGTGGAAAATATCTTAATGTGACATGTTTTGTTCCTTAGGTCTTCATCAGACTAAAGTGATGTTTACATTGATGTGACTACATATGCCCATGAAAGAAAGTTTTTAAAATTTAAAAATTGATATTTAAAATTCTCAGCATCACTTTTCTTTTGCCTGCATAAGTATGAAATTCATTTTAGTTCAATGAAGTCCTAAAGAGCAAAAATTGTCGCACAAAAAACTTTTTAACATTTGTCATAGTTTTTTCTTAAAACTGTTCTTGATATATAAAAATTCATATATTTATTTCCCATAATGGTTATGAAATGAGAATTATTTATAACCATTTTGGTTCTTACCAGTTGAGGTGCAACTAAATGCACCAAAACGAAGTTGCATCTTTGTAGTGAGTAAATTGTTTTTGTCTGTATGAAAAACTTATAATAAATATATAGATATATATATATATGTAATATCTGTATAATTACCTATTATCTCTTATTGAATATGATCTATATATATATATAGCACACTCAGTATTTATATATATATATATATATATATATATATATATATATATATATATATACATATATACATACACACAAACACACACACACACACACACACACACACATATATATATATATATGTTACTATTTAATTAAATTATTTACCTATTATTTCTCATTGAATATGGTGCATAAATGTTTGTTTTCTGTATTCAGTTTTGAGAAGATTGGTTGTTATATAACAATTTTGATAATTATTATATCAAATTTATGAAAAGCTAATGTCAATAATACTTTAGTAATATATATATTTATATATTTTAATTGTCTTTTTTTTTTGTTTTTTTTTTGACTAAATTTCAGCCAATTCATTTCTTTACTTTCATCAGAATTGTAATGTTTTATTTTCATTTTGAATTGCAATGCATTTTGGGTAATCCAGAAAAGAAAAGGCCAATCCCACAATGCATTTCAGCCAAATGAACAAATATTTAACTTGACATCAGACAAATTTCACTAGAAGCATGTAGGAGGAGGATGTAGCTGAAATATTGTTGATAAAAATATTGTATCCTTTTATATTATTTTCTTCATTAGCATTTTTTCATATATGTGAATCTTAAATAAACACCTTGTCAAAATTGTTTATTTGTCTTGCTTAAAACTTGTCAGTGAATCAGTGATGGAATAAAATATTGATATTCTCTCATTGAACAATTGTAAATGCATGAAATTGCTTTGTTATTTATTTAAAACTTATTTCTAATTAATTACTTTTTATTGAAGAGGAAGGTTAAAGCTGTTGGCTTTAAAAAAATAGAGTCAATTTATTAGGTTAAGTGGGAGTCCATAGCATTCAACAATTTTGTTTGGAGGTCTATGATTTTAAAAATGTTTAAGAACAATTGCACTTGGAGCATACAGAAACAGGTATATCGATCGCATCTTAAAAGCTTGGCATCTGCAAAATAAAACATATGCAAAACAAAGGAACACTGCAAAGCAAGATGCATACACACATGCATATATATAAACTAAGTATTTTTATATACATATATGAAAACGGAATTTATAAAGAAACACACACACACACATAGATTTTATTAAAATAAAAGTAATATCATTCAATACTTATTAAAGGTCAACTCAAAGTTTCATAAATTTTTCATCCACTCATCAGGAATCTCGACAAGAATGATTTAAAAAAGTGAATAAAAAAGAATGATCAAAACATTATGAAGCTTGGAGTTGACCATCAATAAGTATTAAATGTTTTTGCTTCTATTTTAATAATAATTATCACTCTAGTTTTATATTGAGTAGTTTATTAGAAGAAATTTTGTTAAATTTTATACATGCTAAATTCTATAACTTTATATACATTATTTGTGCTATTATTAATAGGTAGCATTTTCATTTTTTTATATATATATCTATATCTATATCTATATATATATATATATATATATATATATATATATATATAATACATAAAAGGTTAATAGTCAGAGTTGAATCAGACCCATAAACAGTAGTATTAAATATATATATGTGTAGTATTATATATATATATATATATATATATATATATATATATGAGGTGCTGGTGAAAGGTTCTCAGATCAACTCGTTTTCCCAACTCATTTATCTTGTGCCAACCTTGAAGCCTTCAGACATGCTGCTCATCAGCGTCATATAAAACTATTGTATAATTAACAGAAATAGTAAACAAATTTTCTAATTTGAGATTTTGCTATGCTAAGATCTGTCAATGAGATGATAACAGCCAAAGAACTAAAATCAGCACAATGAGACAATTTTAAATTCATATATATGTAAGTACCTCCAAAGAGTCATTAAAAAATTAGCATACATGAGGAAAAAAATACCTAAACTGAATAAAAACAAGGTTTTATCATCAAATTTAAATCTTATTATTAAGTGGAAAGACCAAGGTATCAATTGATTATTAAATTATATTTTTTGGTTCTTTTAGAACCCTCGAAATTTAAAGTTAAAAATTTTTAGTTAAAAATAGGTGACCATAAATTAGTATGGGAAATTGAGCATCTTTTTGCAGTGAAAAATACATTGATTGGAAATTCTCACAAAAATTAGATAATTGCTGGTTTTTAATTAAATTTTCAGAACTTATTCACAAATAAATTAAATTATTTTAGAAATCTTTTTAAAAAATCTTGATAAAAAATATTTTTTTTTACATCTGTAATCTCCCATTTATTTAATTTTATGAAATTTCAGGGAATTAATTTTTGTAGCACTTAATATTTAGTCATAAGGACAAGTCTTTGATGAATTTAAATCATTAGACTTTTTTAGTTAAACAGGACCCCCAGTTACTTAAAATCTGTTTTGCATAAAAATGCAATGAAATTAAAACTTTATTTAATCAGAAAAATCTTTGAATTGCTTTTATGATATATTCTATAGACAATGTTGTCTTAAGAAAAAGTGTTTTTGATGGATAATGATTTTTTTTACAAGAATTGTTTGGTGATATTAAGTAAAAACTATATGTATTAATCATAAATAGAAAGGAGTCAATTGTAGTTAGGATCATTGAGTCAATGTGAATGATACTTTCCTTAGCTGTATAGTATGTGCTCCACTAGGGCTATATACAGTTTTGAATTCAGAGTTGCCACCCAAGTCTATAGAACCCAGTCTGTCCTACCCATAGCTGGGGTGGGGAAGAGTTGCATTCACATCTTTCCAAAGGGTTTTAGAATGTTATGAGCTAAACTGGAATTTGAACTTGGCTCTCCGATTCCTCAATCTGAGCTGCAATCCATTATTCTATCATACCTATTATTATACTCTACCATGCCTTACTCCAATTCAGTGACCCCACCCCAGTATTTTAAAAAAAATTGAATTCTTTTTCCTGTGTGTATAAACATACTGATTTTTTAAATATGGACATTCATACATGACAGAAAAATATATTTTACTTTCTGTCAATACAACATAATTCTCTTAATTAAATATAATAAAGAGAATTATGTTGTATCGACATATTCATCAGTATGGTTGATTTTAGTGATTTAAAAAAATAATTCCAATCAATTTAAATTTGGTTTCAAATAAAGCAAAGTATTTTGCATATTGGAAATATTAAATTTAAGATATTAGCATGGAATTAAAACTAAAATAAAAGCTTGAAGAAAGATTTTTCATTTTGAATTTTAAACTAGAGCTACCACTTTTCTGTTGCTATCTATGGAAAGATATATTAGTGCATGATAGCATATATCATAAACATCTATGGAAAGATATATCAGTGCATATATATATATATATATATATATATATATATATATATATATATAGTGTATTGGGGCAGCAGACCATTATTCAAACATATATTGTTAAATATGACAAAAGACAATGAATGTCTATTATATTTGATCATTAGCCATTCTAAGCTTCAAATAGGGGAAAATAAAGATAAAACTGTCCAACGTTTGGATATATATTTTTTTATTATGCTCTTCCTTGATCTAAGCTACCAGTGCATTAGAGCCATCATCAGAGTAATGTCTATACAACCACTCTGATGATGGCTCATGTGAGCTGAAAGCTTAGATTGAGGAACAGCATAATAAAAAATATATCCAATCGTTGGACAGTTTTTTTGCCTTTATTTTCTACCAAAAGTAAAGCCACTATACAAAGCTTAGAATAGATTGGCTCATGATCAAACATAATAAACATTTGTTGTCTGTAATATTTAACAATATATATTTGAATGTATATATATATATATATATATATATATATATATAGACATATTAGAATGTTTACAAACTTACATACATATAGAATTATCAACAGTTTTAATGAGAATTGATCCAAAGAAAATTGAAAATACCAAAGTTCTGTCTTTTTGTCTGTTTTCTCTCAAGCTTAAGCTTTTAATAAAAGTGAAATATATTAGATTGATAAATGTTTCCTATTCATTCTTTATGTCAAGGGTCGCCAACCTACGGCCTGCGGGCCGGATCCGGCCCGCGAAGGCATTTTGACCGGCCCGCAAGCCTGATTACCAATGACTCTATTTTTAACAAGAGAGACGAGGCTTTCGAATTCGACAAAAGGCCTGCTGTTATGTCAGTGTACTAAAAATAATAGACCATCTTCCAGTTATATTTCATGAGACTTATTTTACCAAGTTGCATTGCCTACGTTTAATGTCAAATAATGGATACATATTTGTTATGACCCTTGGCTACATTAAATGATAACAGAAGCAAAAGGAACGATAAAGTGAAAGAGGCTAGGGAGGGACTGACATGTGAGGTAGCAGAAATCTAAAGACAGTTAAACATACGTGCATTATACATACATGCCTCATGAATGTGTGGATGATACCGCATGTGTACGTACGTAAGTATATATGTTTGCAACAATTAGTACTCATATGTATGGGTATATGTGCTTCGTTTTTGTTTGATGTGTGTGTGTGTGGTTTGTTTGTGGAACAATTTTCAGTAACAGTTTCAAACCTACACATCATAATTTTATCCATTTCACTTCGGTTGTTTTTTTTCACTTTGAAGTATTTTGACGTTCATTGAGGAAAAGTAATTTTTGTTAGGTGTTTTTTAATTTTAGATTTTCTTTTGTTTTTTTGATTTCTCAATATTTATTTTCATTATGGTTTTAAATATTTAGGTTAACAGGAGTCTGCATATGTAATTTTCCTTAATTTTTCATTAATGGCCTTTGTCTGGCCCACGGACCATTATTATAACATGATCCAGCCCATGGGGTCGAATGAGTTGCTGACCCCTGCTTTATGTTATCATTCGGTTTTTTGCCCCCACCCCTCACACTATTAGCTGAAAGCACTCAGGAAAATAAAAACTATACACAATGTCTCCACATACTCAAGATGTTCCTTGTTTGTGATATTTAACAAAACATGCATAAAAGAAAGATTGCTGCCCAAATATACAATATATGTCTATGTGATATATGTGTGTGTGTTTCAGAAATTCTGGAATCTTTCTTAAACTGTCCAGGCTAGATTTTTTGTAATGAAACACCTTCAATAAAGAATTTACATGATTGTCAATTGAAATCAGTTTTTCTCTTGAAAAATAAAGCGACTGAAATTTAAGCGACTGAAATTTAATTCATATAAATTTCATTAATCATAAAATAATTTAAAGAATTAAGGTAGAAGATACATTAAAAAACGTATGTAAATATATTTATTCAGTTATTGATATGTTCAAATAAAAAGATATGATGAAACAAAAACATTTAGAGAAATATTTTAGCAAAATGAAACTACAAGCATTTTATAATAAATATATATATTTTATATATATATATATATATATATATATATATAATAAATATATAATATAATATATATATATATATATATATATATATATATATATATATATATATATATATATATATATATGTATATATATTTACTTTTAACTGAATGTATGGATTGTTTTATATATGTATCTAAAGTTATAGGAATGTTT
>CAHIKZ030000968.1:965000-1052500 GCA_903632075.3 Acanthosepion pharaonis
AAATTGTATTGAGCATTATTTGAATTAAGCCATTCTTTTTGTCAAAGGTTGAATTTCATATATATATATATATATATATATATATATATATATATATTTAGGAAATGTATTAAATCTAACAAATCTAATTATTATTTTTAGTTTATTTTGTTTAAATGTTATTTTTTACGGATACTCATATTTGAGTAGAAGCTCTGCTTTTAATTAAACAGTATTTTTTATCCAACTACACCTACTAGCCTGAATATTTGAGAAATTGTGACAGAAAAATAATCGTCCTCCAGCAGGATTTGAACCTGCCTCCCCTATGTGGAACTGTCATTGGACCTGATATGTCTAACTGCTCAGCCACATAGGACTTATGGTGAAACAAAGCCTGAATAGTGCCTTTTGAACACACACACACTGCCAATTCTCAAAACATCCATATCTACTCTGTATTTTGTCCTAATATAAACAATTAAGTCAATTTATTTTTAGGAAATGAATTAAATCTGACACATTGTTATTTTTAATTTATTTTGTTTAAATGTTATTTTTGATAGATACTCATATTCAAGTAGAAGCCCTGCTTTTTAATTGAACAGTATTTTTTTTAATAAAAAACACTTCTTCTTGAATATGTGTATCCATCAAAAATAACATATGTATGTGTGTGTGTGTGTGTCTGTGTGTGTGTGTGTGTCTGTGTATGTAATTAATGTGTATTTTGACAGCAACCTTTCTTTCAAACATCTTTCATTGAATATGGCCGACAAAGAAGATTGAATTAATTTTTTATTAATCTTTTCCAGCATCCAGACATTTTTCTGTTTTGTAGAAGTTATGGAATATAAAAATTGTCTATAATAATGTAAGCTTGATGGTAAGAGAGAGGCCCTATAGATCAAAATCAAATAATTCTCTTCTACCATTACTTTACATTATGTAATATTGGAAATGGAGTGTTGAAAGTCTTTTAAAAATAAAAAAAGAGAAAGATGCTCACATGAATTCCAGTCACACACGGCATGTGAGGGCTTGGAATGAACGCTCCTTTTTAAAAAAAAATATGAATATAATTTACAATGTAACCGTCAAAACATGAGGAAGAAATAACAACACCAGAAAAAAAAACACCCTTGAAAATGGCTACAGAAGTGGTTGAAAGTGTTTGGAACAATAAAAATTATGGACAATTTTTATATTGCTTAACTCCTACAAAATGTAAAAAAAATGTTAGGATACTGGAAAAACTTCCTTGTCAGCTGTATTCAATGAAATATATATATATATATATATATATATATATATATATATATATATGCATTACACATTAAGTCTGGTAATATAGAGTATGTTAGATTTTATTATGCAAGACAATATTTTTACTATAAGATTAGTATGAATCAACTGATGTTGATAAAATGTTCAGGTTATATATATATATATATATATATATATATATATAGCCTTTTTTCAGCCTCACTATGCTTAAGATGCTCTGTTATCCACTGTACAGCATTAACAAAATTGCAGTAACTTTCTCTCTGGTTCTCAAAAATCATAAAATGTACTAAGAAAAGCATACTTCTAATCACTCTTGATTTTGGAGTTAAAATGAAAACGTATTTAATTTATGAAGGTGGCCCAAAAAGTTGGCATGACAGTGTAGATGTACTGTTGAACATGAAAATGAAATAAAAAGTAATAATCACCAAGGTCTGGTGAAATAAAGGAGTTTGTTTGAATGAATGGCAGAACATTGACAAAGAAGGATGACTAAGGGACACAGGATATAAAAGAAGACTGTAGGCAGTAAACTTATTGATTTCTTAAATGTTGATAATAATAATAATAATAATGTCAAGATAAATTCAGAGAATTATTAATGCAATAGGATGTTTTTTTGGGTGGTACAGGTCACAATGAAGGAGCATTAAACTAAAGACTATAATTATGCAAGACAATGTACCTGCATATTCGGAAAAGCTGACTATTGATCACCTCTGTCCAAACAGATTTCAAAAACATGGATTTAATAAAGTAGGCACCAGATAATCCAAGTGTTAATCCAGTAGAAAGAGTGTGGTCCATCATGAAAAAGAAATTTAACTAAGAATGGAAAACACTATTCAAGCAAAGAAAATCTCTGGGAAGCAACAAAGACTGTTGCAAGTAAAGTTGAAACAGCAGAAACATAGCAGACGTTCTGTTAATTAAATATATATTTCTATGGGTTTTTTTTGTGATAATTCAGTTTCTATAATATTGCAAAAGAATACGTTCAACATGGTGCCTTATATTATCAAAATTTAAATTCCCTTTAAATAAAATATAATAAAATATGTACATTATTTACATTGTTCAAACTGTTGTCCTCATCTTTATTGCCATGTTCATGACGTTTCGGCTGTTGTACGCTACAACCTTCTCCAGGTGTAATAGAGTGGAATTTTGAACTGAACCCTGTAGGGAATTAACTGAAATGAGATATCCAAAAAGACATAGCATGGGGAATAAGAACAATCTACTGCTGTAAATTAAATAAAGGGTTCAGTTTGAAATTTCACCATATAACACCTGAAGAAGGTTGAAACATTGTCAATGTGGCAATACAAATGTGAACAACAGTCTGAACGATGTCAATAGTGTAAATAGTCACAATATCTCCTCTCAGAAAAATAGACAGATAAATAAAATATAGTCTTCTTGGTGAACTATGATAATTTATTATGTATATTAATGAATTTGTATTTTTAAACTAGTAGGTCTATCTTGCATTTCAGTAGGGAATCAGATGTTTAGATAAAGGTGTAATTTTAGTGCCTTGCCATAGCTGCCACTTTCAGGAAGGAAGGGGAATTATAGGGATTAATATTATAGATCTCTTCAAAGTTGATGAAGACATCAAGATAAATGCAGAGAAAGTTTTTAAGTTCTTGGACAAGAAGTTCTATGTGTGCTATAAATCAGAACAAAAAAAACTAAGCTAAAGTGTGAAGGAGACACAGTGGAGTAATGGATAGTGGCTCAGATTGAGGAATCGGAGAGCTAAGTTCGAATTCCAGTTGAAGCCATTACATTCACTTACATGCTAATACCCTTGGGAAAGGTATGAATCCTCTTCTCCCCCAGCTATGGATAAAGAGCAGGACAGACCAGGTTCTATAGCCTTGGATGGCAACTGGTATACCACAGAAAGAAATGGTAACCTACTGCAGGAAAAAATCTGCCTCGTCATTCATGTATCGAGAGATACATGATCGCCTAAACATGTATCATGCATGGCATATAACTGACTGACTAAAGCTAAAGTGTAATATTTTGCAAGACAATGATTCTTCACATTCTGTAAAGCTGACTATTGCCCATCTTGTCCCAAAACAGCAAATTAATGAGATAGCCCTCAACCTCTGTAGATATTAATCAAACAGAAAACTTGTGGTCAATCACTGAAAGAAATGAAAATGAGAATGGAAAGAATGCCATAACTGAGTGTAGTCATAGGGTTACTGCACAGCTGAGCATCTAATCAGTCCCCTTCTCATATCTGGGTTGAAAGCTGGAGAGGTATTTATTCATGAGTCTTGGGTAGATAGACTTGACAGAGGCCATACATCTCCAGGTGAAAACACAGCCAATGTTCTCCAACTTGAAGATTCCCCTTGGTCACAGACTCATGGCTGATTATTCCATCAGAGAACCCTCTGCCCTATACTTTGTTTTAGGAAACCATCCACCCAGAAATGCTGTACAATCATCACACTGGCTAAAATACATATCTACAAAGCCCAGTCTACCCAGTTGTGTTAGATAACTGTTACTGAAGCCATGTAACCTGCCAAATAGTCAAATCAACAGTGATTAAATTGGTCCCCCCACCAGGACTTTCTAGGGAAGAGGGTGGTTAGACACACAGCAGAATTAAAAACAAAATCTCTCAAAAGGTGGAATAAAAACTACTACAAGTAATGTTGAAATTGAAAGAATAAAAATGTTAATGAAATCAGTGGTTGAAATTTTTTGAAGGTTGTAGAATATCAAGAAGCTTGTCTTAAGATGCATAATAATAAAGTAATAATTAATTCAGGTAAATAGAATATTATGTTAAATATATAAGTTTCCGTAGGCTTTATCTATTGAATTCATTTATTAAAAAAAAAGCTGTACTGCATTTTGTTTTCTTAGGAAAATCTCATATCCTTAAAACAACTTATTATCAGTATATTTAATAAGGACAGACTAAATATAAGCTAAAACCCACAAGATATACTGCTCATATACTCTTACAAAAGGTATCAATCCATCTCCCCCATGTAAGGGTTAAATAACAAGGTAGACAGGGTTTTTTTTATACATGGTTAGTAGCTTGGGGAAAGAACAACTTTGAATTCAAAACCATATGTAACCTGGTGTAACACATAGGTCATGGAGTTCACAATGACTATAATCTTGACAGCGGTCAACCTATGACTGTGTCAATGTATTATTATTATGGGCATTATTATTTATGAGAAACATAAGTAAATCAGTAATATGAAAATTTTAAAAGTTTGGTTGATGAATACTAATTTTATCATGGAAATATTGACATGCATAATAAATGATGAAATGGTACAAATTAAGTGTGTAAGCATATCAAGAAAAAAAGAAAATATAAGGTGAAAATTTACAAAACAAGATTGAAATAAAAAAGCAGAGAAAAACAAGGGTTATTTTGATGAAAGCATCAGTTTTAATTATTTTTACAAAACAAAAAGACATTTTGAGTAAAATAAAAATTCAAAATGGAAAAACTTATAAAACCCAAATTATTTTTTTAAAATATAATCAATGTAAGCATTTAGAAGATAAAATATGTCTTTTTGTATGCATGGACACACACCTACACATGCATATATGAATATGCATACATACATAAATATATATATATATATAAATATATACACCCCCAGCACACACATACAAACACATATATAAACATATTATATATATATATATATATAAATATATATACATATATAACATATATATATATATATATATATATATATATATATATATATATATATATATATATATATATATATATATATATATAAACATGTATATATTTACACATATATATAAATATATATATATATATATGTGTGTGTGTGTGTGTGTGTGTGTGTGTATATATATATATATGTATGTAATTACAAGTTTTTCATCATGATTATTAATAATGATTTGTTGTGTATGATTTTACCAAAGTATATAGTAGTACAGCATAAATATATATATATATTTATATATATATATATATATATATATATATATATATATATATATATATATATATATAGATTTATATACACATATATATACAAGTTTGTATGCCCATTTATGTGTATGTGTGTGTGTGTGTGTGGGTTCCTATAACAAAACATATGTATATGAATGTTCATAAAGCGTAAAGCAAAGAAAAGTTTTCTTTTGTAATTATTTATATTGTCTTTTATAGATATATTTTATTCATATCTAATATTTTACCCCCATATATATATATATATATATATATATATATATATGTGTGTATGAAATATGTATATATATATATGATTTGTATGACATATATATATGTGTATTTTAGAAAACATGCTGTGTGTGTGTACATATGTATATAATATTAAATTTTTAAGTTAGTTCGTTCTGTTAAAATTATATTCATTCTTCAGGGTACTTTATTGCAATTTGATTTTTTCTGTCAAATCTCTTGAGTGGATGCAATTACTGTGAAACTCAAAGTAGAGACAAGATAAGTGAACATTTAATTTTATTTATATTGTAAAAATTTTATAAATGCTCTCTCACTCCCACTCTCTTAATATTGAGCACTTTCATTGTAAAAACTGCTTGTTTTAAAAATATCATCTAAAAATATTGCTAGTTAGCTATTTTCAGAGTAAGATCAATATATATATATATATATATATATATATATATAGAGAGAGATAGATATAGATATTAGGGGAAATAAGTATGACAAAGTGGAAAAGATCTTCATGTGCTGTGTTTTGTCCTTTAGGATGTTACTGAACCAAGTTTATGTTTAAACTTAGTCCAATGCAGGATGCAACACATCACACAAATATTTTTCACATTGTCATACTTCTTTTCCCTAAAATATTGTTCTTGATATATAAAAATTTATATAACATTATCCTATATATAGAGAGAGGGAGAGTGTGTGAAAGAGAGGAGAGGGGAGATAGATATAGTTTATTTAGTTTTTTTTGATTATCGCTTATGTGACTGTAAGTGCACATATATTTACATGAATATATATATATATATATATATATATATATATATATATATGTATATGCTTGAATAAATATATGGGCACATATAAACTAGTATTTTCATATTTTATGCCACTACAATTTTATATATATGTATATAGACACCACATACACTCATCCAAGAGAGTGTTGGAAACTTATTGTTCTGAATACAGAAAAAGGAAAGATGTATGACAAATCGGAAAAAGTTATTGTGTGACATCTTTCTTCCCTTGGGACATTGTCATATATCTTTCCTCCAAAATTGTCCTAGATATATAAAAACTTATATATCATTATCCCATGTATTCTCGCCATTTAAATCATTAACCTCTATATTTGTTTTTTGTATGAATGATTCATGTACTTCCAGAATTTTTTTTCATATCCTTTCAATTAATTTAATTTAATATTTAATTTAAACTGTTAAACATTTTGTGAGTCAATAAATATTCATATTTCTAATTTCTAATCATTAATCTTGTTTGCAAGTAAATAAATACTGCATTTGCTGTCATTTAAAGACGGAGTACATTTTGAGTAACCTAGTGCATATATATATATATATATATATATATATATATATATATATATATATATATATATATATATATATATATATATATATATATATATGTGCATATGTATAGTCATCCAGAAACAGACTGTTTTGCTGTATCACAGATCTTTAGTGTGCAGTTTTATTTATCATGTAATTAAGCATTGAATTAAAGGCATTTACATACAAGTATATATACATATATTTCTGTGTGTGTGTGTCTTAATGAAGAATCTTAAAAGAGAAAATATGCCCTCTGGTAGGTTTTGAACCTGGATCCTTCCGTCATATGAGAAATTATGTCTAATACAAAGGGCAATACAGGTTCAAACCCTAAGTTAATGCACAAATTCTTTATTAACATTTTTGAATGCACATGTGAATGTTATTCACAAGGTTTATAAAAACAAAAAGAGTAAAAATACAGGTTGTCTTAATCAGACACAAGAATTTACTGTTTAAGTAATAAGAAGTAAATGTCAGATTAGAAATAAAAATTCCTTAATTCCTTAGAAATGAGTGCACACACATGTGTGTGAGTGTGTGCGTACACAGATATTTACGTCTGCTTTGTCATACCTGTAGATGTCTATACTTATCTAATTATATAGAGACAATGAAAATCAGTCCCTTGCAGTTCAACAATATTGGGGTTGCTTTGTTTATGTAATTAGAGTTATCTATAAGCATGTTTCTCAAAATTACATTTATTTGATTACACACACACATATAGGCATATATATATATATATATATATATATATATATATATATATATATATATATATATATAAAACATGCATATTCATGTATATATATATATATCTCCATGTAAATGATGTATTTGCATGCATAAATGTATGTATGATATATATATATATATATATATATATATATATATATATATATATGAATTTATGTAGATATTATGTTACTATCAGTTCATATATACGGTCATATTCTTTATCTTTTTTTTTAATTACTTGGCACATTCTTTGGCTATATATATATATATATATATATATATATATATATATATATATATATATATATATATATAATATAGAGGGAGAGAAAAAGAGGAGACACAGTGTGGACATGAAGTTTTCAGTTTTTGTATGAAGTGATCCTCAGTCTGTATGAAGATCACTTGATGCATGAAACTGACAGTCACCATGCAATGTTGATTTTTATATCCATGCTATCTATATTTACAAATGCTCTACCTCTTATATTGAGCACTCCTCCTCCATATATATAACACATTTTAAACAACAACAATATATATATATATATATATATATATATATATATATATATATATATATATATATATATGCATGTACACACACACACATATATATATATATATATGTGTGTGTGTGTGTGTGTGACTGAGAAAAAGAAAGAAATGCTGAAAAGTTATTAGAAAAATCAAAAAGCCCTTTCCTGAAAACTATTTTGATGTTTGGTCATTTTAGCACATTTTAGTATGAGAACTTTTCAGCATCTACTGGAGTGTATATATATATATATATATATATATATATATATATATATATATAGCTCTTCACCATGACTTTATAGATGGAAGGTAACTGATCATAAACACATTCATGATTTTTCTTTCTTTTATTATTGATTACTAATCAGCAATATTCATATTTCTTTCCATAATAAATTTGTTGTTATTGTTAAACTATTCATATGGTTATAATCAATGCATTGGTAGATATTTACATTCTTTTTATATTATTACAGTATTAAGTGAATGAGAGGAAAGGGTAGATTCTATATTATTATAGTAATGCTGATGATTGCGATTATTCCAAAATTCATTACCATCATGATTATTATTATATTATTAACCTAAATATCATTACAGATAACCTCATTAATTATTATTATTATTATTATAATTATATCTGAGGAAAGTAAAATAACAATAATAATAACAATGCTATCACAGGATATTGAGTCTTTATCTTTCCTTTCTAATAATAATTATAATAATAATAATTGAGGAAGGATTAAGATTATGCCAATAATGGCAATATTGGTGTCTGCAAATATTTCTGAGTAATGTTCTGAAGATCTGAAGGGACTTGCTATCACTCAATTCTCTGTGATACCCACCAGACATTAATGGTAACATTGAAATAAATAATAATATCAATAATAATACAGATCATATTATTGAAAGCCTGATATTATTATGATAGTAAAGGAAAGTAGCAACTGCCAAATTATTGATTTTGCTGTTCCATATTGTACAAGTGTGGATTCCAAAATAACTGAAAAGATTGGAAAATACCAGTATTTGGCTAGAGAGTTGGAAAAAGCTATGGAACATAACTGTTGAAGTAATTCCTCTAGTAATGGGGGACCTTAGAACATCATGTAGAAAACTGAAAGTGTGCTTAGACAAAATTTGAGTTGAGACCAAAACTGTAGACCTCCAGAAAACTGCCATCATTTACTCTGCAAGTCTCCAAAACATTCTTGTGTTGTAAAGAGTTTTGTTGATGCCTCAAGAATAGAATTTCCATTGACTAAATTAATGTGTGACACCAACATAATAATAATGATGCTAATAATAAGGCAAATACAAGGACCTCAAGATAGAAATCAGTAGACATTAGTATCTTAACAACAACATTACTTGTTGTTATTGAGGTTCTGGGAATGATATTAAAAGGAGCAAACAAATATATGGAACATATTCCTGGTTGCCCAAAAATATATGAATTCCAAAAAGAAAAATTATACTTATGGAAACTTCTCACATTTTGCATAGATTTCTTTCCATGCAGTGACCACAATTACATTAGTTTTTTTTTCTCTTTGATTGCATGACATCTGTTTGCTACTTCTAATACAAAAAAAAAACAAAACATGTCTCTTGAAGTCTCTGGTTGAGACTTGGCACAACCCATACTGTACAAAGAGAGACCAAAACATAATAATAATAATAATAATAATAATAATAATAACAATAATAATAATAATAATAATAATAATAACAACAACAATAATCCTCTGAAAATACATGCAAATCACCCGGACATTATTACCAAAGACAGAAAAGAAAAGTTTGCCCACTGATTGACATGAATGTACCAAGTGACAAAAAACGTCTCTGTTAGGTTTTTTTAAAAAAAAACTAAACAATTACAAAGACCTGGAGATAGAAATAGGAAAGAAAATGTGTCACTTAAAAAGTAAAACTGTTCCTGTTGTTGGTGATACTTTGGGTCTGCTAAAGAAAGGAACTCAGCAACAAAGCAACAAAGTAGTACACCATCTCTCCAAGAAATCCCCAAAATAGTTCTAACAAGCACAGCCCATCTCCTGCAAAGAGCAGTGTTCATTTAATTCTTTTTTTTTTTTTTTTGTTAATAGCTGTATTATGTTCAATTAAGTGGAAGCAACAAAAATTTTATCATTCACTTGGCCGAGGTCATTGACCAGGCATATGATGATAAAACAAATGCAGGTGAAAAAGAATTTTTTATAATAATACAAACAACATATCTATCATCAGCATCTGCTCCTGCTATTAGCAAGTGAGCATCTGCCCTTTCCTCTTTTCACTTAATAATAATAAATGTAATGTAACTTGTAATAATGATGATGACAGGGCATCAGAATAATCAGTTCATCATTATCATCATCTTCATTTTCTTTAAAAAAATAAAATAAGAGTAAGCAAAGTTCATATATAGAAAAGTTTTGTACACAACAGATGAGAAAACAGTTGATTTTTTTTAAGTCATTAATATTACATTTTGTTAATTGTTTTTTTTTTTCACCAGGATAGAAATATTATTAAAATCAAGGGATAAATTTAATTTTTTTCTGTATTTTAATAAAAAAAAAAAAAAACTTCAATGACAAACAGAAAAGAAAATTCATTGTTAAAAATAAAGAAATTAGTGATTTAAAACAACAAAAAAATCCAAACATTTATAATTCTTTTTTTTTTCTTTTATGTCCTTAGAAAGAAATATGAATGGTTACTGAAAAATTCTCAGCGTTATCCTCTGCTCTAAATTTGAGCAAATAACCAAAACATTAGAATTTGGAGAGGAATCTTGTCTTGGTTGAGAAATTTTCAGTACCCATTTCCATTCATTCAAGATCTGTTTTTTATCTTTATTTTTTACCTCTCTTCACATTATGGTCCATTTGATCTTTTCAGTCCTGTCTAATTTTATATACATGTGTAATAATCAAGATATGGCATTATTGGGCTATAAGGAAGATGAAGAGAAATAATAATAATAATAATAATAATAATAATAACAATAATAATAATGAAATTAATGGTGATAATATCATTGTTATCCTCAATGACGATATTCATATAAAATACATATACAATGACATAGCTAGAGTATCGATGGCTGTATCACAAAATGAAATAATAATAATAGCAATGGTAATAGTAATAATAATATAATAACAATAATAACCATTTTAATACATGTAATATAAATATTTTATCACTACCTGGGTTGCTACAGGTAGAATCAACATAATCAAAAGTAATAATAATAATAATAGTAATAATGATAATGAATTAAAAGACTGGTTTAATAAGTACTGCTCACATGCTTAGATAAACACTTGGTAACTTCATTAGAAAAGCCTTTGTTTACCTTGAATCTCAGATGAAAAACTTGGTAAATAATTGTATCAATAATAATAATAATAATAATAATAATAATAATAATAATAATACATGTTATGGAGGTGATAGAAGAAGAACAAAGTGGCAACATTAGACAAAGGTACTCTATTATAAATTATATAAAATTTTGTTAAAAAGCCTATTTTTTTTCCATCATAAAAATAATCATATTCTAGGTGTTAAAATGCCAGAGAGAGTTTAGAGAGTATCTCAGGCAAGAGCTTAAAACTGACGTATTTAAATTATGAAATGCAGTAAAGAGGGCAAATAAATGTTCTCAGAGTAAGACTTGAGCCTGAACTTCAATTGAAGGTTTATAAGTTTGTGTGCAATTCTCTTTACATTATTGGATTATTACCAGAAGAAAGATGGTAACTTTTTCCCCATTGTTTAGCAGGTTGACTACTTTTGTTTGGCTCATATTATAAGAACATATAATCCATTATCAAAATCATTACCCAAGACCAAAAACAAGATAGTATATATATATATATATATATATATATATATATATATATATATATATATATACATACATATATATATATATATATATATATATATATATATATAAACATAAAACATTAGGCAGCATATAATTTATATACAAAAAGAAATAACACATAGAATCAATCAGTAATATTAATGGTATTATTGGCAACATCCATCGCTAGTAGTGTATAATGTATGCATTAAAAATACTGTTAATCCATAGAGTGACGTGATCCTCATTTATAAAACTGTTGACTGTTGTTTCCAGTTTATTTTTTTTTAAAATGCAAGTACTTTCGAATAATCCTTTATTCATCGTCAGGCATATGTTTTCCTTATAAAATCAAAAACTTGAAGACGAAAGATTTGTCGACCGAAAGATGTTTTTTTTTTTTGGTCGACAAACAATTATTAAAAAAAAAAAATATAAACTGGAAACAACAGTCAACAGTTTTATAGATGAAGATCACGTCACTCTATGGATTAACAGTATTTTAATGCATACATTATACACTACTAGCGATGGATGTTGCCATTAATACCATTAATATTACTGATTGATTCTATGTGTGATTATTTTTTTATGTATATATATATATATATATATATATATATATATATATATATATATATATGTGTGTGTATTCTGTTCGCATTCAATTCCTATGTTAGTGCTACTCAATATGTACAGTGTTTATATTGTTCTTTGTATCAATAATACTCTTGTGAGTAGAAGAGAAGTTCCACACAGTTCAATTCTGTTTAAAATCTTGTAAACATGGGCTGCCAGGAATCTTGTCTGATTGTATTCCATTGGTCAATGCAGAAATATATATGCTAGAAGAAAGTGGATAATTTAGTTGTCTACTCTGCTGCAATTTCCATCACTTGAACTTGTGTAATCATAACAGGGACACTGATGATGATGTTGATGATGATGATACTGATCCATCAAGAAGACAGTGTCACTTCAGTTGTAAAAGAATGAAGACAGTTGACAGAAATAAGTAAAGAAAAAAATAATGACTGCTAGAAGCTGTCAGACAAAAGACATCAAATAGCAGATCCAAGAAAAACACAGCCAAAAATCTACAAGCCAAAGGTTAGATAATAAGTAAATAGGAGAAAGACAAAATAAATAATGAATCCTATGTCTAATGGATTTATGAATCAAAAGAAAATTATTGAGTGGAGACAATCTGGAGTGCTTGTGTTTGTTTTTAAGTTTAAGTCCAACAAACATTTGTCCGTTTTCAATATCATCCAGAAATGTTTATGTTCATGTGCTAATTTAAGTTTATATTTACGTTTATGTATCAAGGGGCCAATTTAAGATCATTATAAAAATGTTTATTTATTTACCCAAATGGCTATTCCCAACTAATGCTGTTCTAATAAGAGTGCCTAGAAAAAGAGAATATTTCCAGTTCCAGTTTCCTATTATAGGTATTAATAAAATGGAAGACCTTAATACAATGGAAATAAGGACAAGGGTGGGGGCTGAAAGAAATGAAAACTAGATATGTGTTGTTCTTAAAGAGATTTTATATACCTATCTATCTCACACAGAGAAGCTATAACATATATGGATAAAACAACCAGTGTGAGCAGCTGAAAATCAAGAGAGCCTTACTTGTAATGTTTCCTGAAATGGAAAACAACAAGGCTACTGGTGCCTCTTGTGTTCTTTGTTGGGATCATGTGGTTTCCTCTGTTCCCTTTCCCATGTAGCTTCTCTGTGCTATTTCTATAAATACTTTTATGGTAATTGTTCTGTTAAACTTTCTTCTTTGGTACCTAGACATTTTGAATTTAAATGCTAGATTAGAAGCAAGGTCTCATCATTTTACAGTTGAAATGGCGGCTAGATGTAACCATAAGTTCTATGCTAACAGTTTCTTCTTTCACACTTATCGCTTGTGGAACTCTCTTCTGGCTTCTTACTTTACAGTCAAGTTTGTTCTTAAAAAATGTAAATGCAATGTCAATCAGTATCTTCTTTCTTCTCAATTCCTGTTCTTTTATTGTTCTCTCTCCTTAATAATGTTTTTTCTTATATTTTCTCACACTCAGTAACCCCTTTTGTCTTAGTGGCTTTATTGTCTTGCTTAGGGTGGAATGGTTAAAAAACATTACCGTCAGTAAACATGTCTTGCTTATTTTCAATCTATACAGCAAATAGGGTTTGTCAACTTACAAGCTGATGTTACTCACAGGCTATCATATGACCTTCATGAATTCAGCTTATCCCCTTCTGCATCCCTACACCTAATAAATACATTTCTGAAATTAGTGGGATAGAACTATTTCAATGATCATCATATCACTAGGGTAAGCAGAATTATCTTAAAAAGCATGTTAAATTTATTTTTGTATTTAACTATTTAAATCTATCTAAACATGTCTATATCATGTCATGCATATCACCCAACTTGTTCTCAGATCAAAAGATTAAAAATGGCTTCAAAGAAAAATGGATTTTTAAAGGAGATAATCCTTCATCAAACTCTATAGATGGACGCTACAAAGAACTTTACCAAATAACAAAACCTACATCACTTGAAGACTTCCAAGAACAACAACAACTAAAATGGACAGAACATGTAACTATAATGAAAAATAATGATATAATCAAGAAGTTAACTTTCCACAGTACCTTAAGCAAAAGATTTGGAAGTAAACTCTTATCGATACTAGAAAAAGTGATAATGATGGAATTGAGAAGAAAAAATTTTCCTGAAAATTGTTTTTATAAATTTTACTCAGCAGTAACACTAGATATTTGTTCAATGAATGCCAAATCTTTCTTGAATGGTAATAGCTAATTTCACCATTACCATTTCCATATTATTTGGAAAGCTACTATACTGTATTTATCAATAACTACTATTTTTACTATATTTATCACTGTTAAAACATCTTGAGGGAAAAGGACGAATTATGGACAAATCCTTTTGGCCAGTGGGTAAACAGTTTTAATGAACAGGAAGAATCAATTTGTTTTTTTTATAAACTTCTTATTTACTTATATATCAGTTTCTCCTAAAAAACTGAGTTGATTATACTTTCAATGACTCTGTTCCATCAGTAATCCCTACATTAATTCCTTTTTCTCACTAGCAATGCATTTCTATAGTAAGATATTTTGTAATAGATTTTTATAGAAAATATTTATAAATTATATATAAAATAGCCTTAGTCTGTTAGCAATGCTTGCACTAATGGCTCACCACAGATAATTCCTTTTTTCTCATTTCAGTGCATTTCTCCACTAAGATCATTTGCAATAGATCTGTATAGTGTCTATATATATATATATATATATATATAATTATGCCCTTTTGCCATACATGGCTAAACTGAATTAATATCATTTTGATTTCAGTGTAATAGTTATCTCCCTTGCTGTTTCTTTTTCTTCATTTCGATTTTATTATTACTATTAATATCATTACTATGATGAATACAATGTTAGATATTGGTGCAATGCATATAGATCTAATGAATTTGTGCTAAACTGCTCATCCTTTTCTTTTTTGTAGAATGTATGTAGTTACAGGGTAGGTTGGAAAATGGTCAGAAGATTGTTGATTTTATTTATACATATATATATATATATTAAATCAAGGAAAATATTTTTGAAAAATAGGAGAGTGGGGCACAAAAAATGTTTTGTTTGCATTTTTTCTTTTTCTCTTATGATATTTTGTTTTCTTTTAATTTCTGACTACAGAATTCTTTTGGTAAAAAAATTGATTAGCTCAATCCTCAAATTTTCTTTACAGCCATATTATTCTGGAGAATTTTTGGTAATGCATTTACTGGTCAATGACCATCTTCTTGACCCATGAGTAACATTCATCCAGAGTGGGCTATTCTTCCATGAGTATTAAGTGCCTTTACATTCAAACTAGTAACTATTGTTTTACTCACAATGATTCTGCTGTTGTGAGTCTATCAAAGAAGATAAACCTACTAGTCCGAATGGAATGGCAGTTAATAATGGGAATTTTGCATCTAAAAATTCAGACAAATTCTTTTATGAGGTTGGTTTTTATTTTGCTGTTATCACAAAATTTCAGCCTGTTTATTCTACAATCTTCTTCAAGTTTATCATTCATGCGATCCTTATAAATGATATACATGAATTCCCTTCAATCATTCTCTATTGTAGAATGGATGGGCCAAAACATTGTAGTAAAACAACAGAACAAAAATGTTCACTTGTCCAAAAAAACTTGTCAGTATTAAATTATGAACTTCAAGGATTTATTATCAACTTTATGCAAATTGTTCAAAGTAATATCCTCATCTTTATTGGTTTCATTGCATTTCAGCTAAAACATTGACAGGGAATAGCATATTAATCTGAATAGTTTCTGGATTTAAGAGAGTAATGTAACTTGGAACTTTTGAGATTTATTTATCAAATTTTATATACTGTGTCCCTTCAGGACATTGGTTATCATGCTTCTCCATAGCTTCCCATTCTTTGTAGTGCTAACTAATGTTTGCCTTCAATATGTTCTTGTGGGTGTCAAATTCTCCATGTTCTCTTTCCACATTATACATCCCAGAAATTTAAAATGTCCCCTTCTGATTGGAAGCATAAGTGTCCTCTTGGAAAGGTCATGCGTAATTAAATTCTATTACATTGAAGTTCATCTTCTTCAGGATGTGGGTGATTATGGCTCTCCACAACTTCCTATCCTATGTAGCTCTTACTGACATGAATCCTAGTCCCTGTTGTGTGAGTGTTAAATTCTCTAAACGCTCTCAGTAGATTTAAACTGTTTAATGATTTCTTTCCTTAGGTGTTTATTTCGTTTAGTGGGATGGGGTGTGAGCTGTCATAATATCAATTCTTTTATATCAGAGGATCAGAGATCCTTGCAGGCAGCACCAATTTTTTCTCCTTTTTTGTAATTACCTGGCTATGCATAATAATCATCATCCTTATTTATGTGCAATGTTCTTTCAGCATGCAGGTGGTTATTGCTCTCCACAACTTCCTGTCCCTTGTAGCATCAAGTAATTTTTGGCTCTTTACCATCCCTCCTTGTCCCTGCTTTGCCATCCCTTCATAAAAAAAATTCATTAAGTATGTTGTTCAGTTTCCCTCACTACATTCTGTATTAAATTTTCCAAGCCTTTCTTCCTCATTTTGTGCCTCAGAGATTTAACTCAATCCTACTAATCTTCATAATATACTGGCAAGAAAAATAATTTACAAGAATTTCTGACCCCCCTCAGATCCGTCTTATGAATTTCTGACCCCCTCAGATCCATCATATGAACTCTGCTACAGAATAGATTATTCGCCTGAGGGGAGGGACTGAAGAACGAATCAACCAAAATGTAGTAATAAAGTACACAACTTGTAGAATGGTGATAATGAGTTGTCTTGGAATTTCAAAGAATAATTTTTCTTTCATTATTACAGTTTCTATCATAAACTGAATTTTGCTATGTCTTTGTCAATCTTTTATCTTTCTTTCTGTGACAACAGTTCTCTTTATGATAAGTTTATTAAACATTTATTTAATTTGCTGCTTGTTAATCTTTTATTAAGTCTTTCGCCTGTGACCAAAGGTAAACGAAGGGTTTTCTTAAGAAGATATTGAGCATATTTTATTGAAAGAGGTTTTCTGACTATGTGAGCAATAGTCATTCAGATAATTTTCATATTTCAAATAAAGATGGATTTCTTGGGGTTTTCTTAATGTGTGTTTCAGTATTTGTCTTAAATCATTCCTAGTGCTCCAACAGTTATTGGAATAACAGTTATGCATTAATGCCACATTCTTATAATTTTTATTTCCAGACTTATTTTTCGAGAGTTTTTATCAAATTCATTTATAATTATAATTATTATTATTATTATTATTATTATTATTACAACAACAACAACTACCACCATTAAATGGCTTTCATATAAGGACATTTCGAAGAGCAATATTTAATTTTGCAAATTGGTTTGATATTCATTGGGTGCTTCATAATTATGCCCTTTTGCCATACATGGCTAAACTGAATTAATATCATTTTGATTTCAGTGTAATAGTTATCTCCCTTGCTGTTTCTTTTTCTTCATTATCTTAATAGCCATTGTCATCATTTTGATTTTATTATTACTATTAATATCATTACTATGATGAATACAATGTTAGATATTGGTGCAATGCATATAGATCTAATGAATTTGTGCTAAACTGCTCATCCTTTTCTTTTTTGTAGAATGCATGTAGTTACAGGGTAGGTTGGAAAATGGTCAGAAGATTGTTGATTTTATATATATATATATATATATATATATATATATATATATTAGATCAAGGAAAATATTAAAAAAAATAGGAAAGTGGGGCACAAAAAGCATTGTTTTTGTTTGCATTTTTCTTTTTCTCTTTTCTTTGTTTTTTTTCTTAAGCATGAGAAAGAGTAAATAATTTTGTTTATTATTTTTTTTAACTAAATTCATTTTTTATTAACCCTTTATTTTTTGATTCTGATGTTAGGGTTGTCTGTGTTACAGCTGAAAAGAAAGGTCAATTTTTTTTTCAATATTTATTTATATTGATAAAAAACTGAATTTCCTTTCTATCTTTCATTCTTCAAACTTTTTCATATTTTATTTTGTTGATAGCATGACAGTCATTTTTTTTACCATGTTTTATATTGTGAATATGCTTTATTTGAAACCTTTGACAGTATCAGTAATATTTTTTTTTTTGTTTTCAATGTTGTAAAAAACAGATATAAAAATACACAGACTTATTTCATTAATAAAATCAGAAAATACAAAAAGGAAATTATTTTATAATAATTACATATTTTCATTTTATTCAACAGCACAGAAAGCTGGTTTGAAACAAGGAACCTTCACTGGACAGTTAAAAAAAATTCCATTTTCTGCTTTTACCATAAGCACAGTGATCGTTCCTTCTTGACATTTGTTTTCTACAACCTTGAAAAATCATTAATGCTGTCGAATTTTTAAATAAAGCATGTTTGCAATATGATGTGCAGTAAAAAAAAGTCCGGGAAATTTCTTCCCCTCCGCTCCTTTTCTTGTTTCTGTGGTTATAATTTTTGTTGTTGCTGTTGTTGTTGTTGTTGTTGTTGTTGTTGTAGCTGTTGAAGCTGTGATTAGATGTTGAATGCTGGGTGTTCTAGGCTGTCCCCTGCTGACTATTCTGTGAGGGAGGGGAGAAAGTTGAATGGCTCAACTGGTCAGCTTCAAGGCTGTCAACATTAATGAGGCTATCAAGATGAGGCCCTTCTGAAGGTTGGATCTCCATGCAACACTGCCAGCTACAAAACAAAATAAAACAAAGTTGTAGTATAAAGCTTAATTAAAATATTCATTATTTGCATATTAACAAAATTATTTCTCATACTCTGTTGTAACTCCAATTCTTCAACTGTAATAGGTCTCACTTCAATATCCACAGCTCATATGAAAAAAACAGACCTCAATTTCACCTGACTCTATATACATACCTTCAGAATATTGTCCCAAAATACCACAGTCATAAACAGGGCTGGCTCAAGGTAGTGATAATTTGGGCAGTTACTTGGGGTGCCATAAAGGCCAAGAGCACCATCATGCCACCATGTCATGTGTTTGGGATCTTCCAAAACTCAAGCTTATAAAAACATATTTGTGGTTGGCCATAACTCAAGATAGATTAAATTCTTTGGCTATTTTGTCAATAGAAAATGATCTTATAAAGAAGAAAGGTGTAGAAAGTGCCATCAAAAGATTTTCAGATTTAAAGGCTAGAAAAAATGCTTCAGGTAAGATAATGAATGTTTTCTTTAGCTTGTATTAAGTTGTATATTGGAATAAACTTGTTATTCTATAGTTTTCAACTGTGTAAAAACTTTAAAAAATTATACTTGTAAAGGTGCTGAAGTTTAACTTTCTTGGGTACCAGCAACCCTAAGTCTATCACTAGTTATAAAACATGTTTGCTGATCAATCAGAAAATGTGGTTTTTGCAACAGCCATTTCTTGTTTAAGTTTGAGTTGTCTAACTTTGTATCAATCTTATACACAGTTATGGTCTTCTTCTTTTTTTTAATGTAGTTGAATAAAATATGGTGGTCAGCTAACACATGTTGTTATCTCTACAGTATTATGTATGAACCATATTAACATTGGTAGAGCCACTGACTCACTATAAAGCCAACACTGATTTCACTCACAAAGTCAGATACGACCCGGTTTGCATTAGCAACAGACTCCATGGCAGGCAAGCTCAACTGAATATGGAAGACTATACAACTTCCGCAAACAGTCAGCAGAGGCATGAAGGTGTTTCCATCAGCAATGATGTCCCCAGCCTGTAATGAAATTAGCAGAAGCAAAGACAAACTCTCGACTACTACAATGTGATAATTTGTGGAATATTTCTCACACGAATCTATCTCACTGAACTACATACGCATGTTGATTTTCTCCACATGCCTATCTCGAATGCTACTCTGCTTATACCCTGAAAAACTTTCCACCTCCCATGACTGAAATGCAATACACTGGAACGAGCAAATGAGTGAACCTTGTAGATCACAGGAAATAAAAATTCTTTCCCTTATCCCAACCATGACTTGTCTCCATTTGTTATTTTGTCAATTTCTTTCTTTTTTTGTTGTTGTTAATGTTAAGGCCTCTGTTACATATCATACATTTTTAATATAATGGATTCAACTGAGTATTGTTAATAGTCAGTTAAAGGTAAAAACTGATATATATCAGATGTATTCTTTAAATTGAAGGAGGGTGTGTGGATGGTATAAAAGATAGTGTCTTGGAAAGTGAAATTGGAGAGCTAGGTTTGGATTCCAGTTGAGTTTGTAATATTCACTAATGTGCAAATACCCTTGGAGAAGGTATGAATTTATCACCTCCTCCAGCTATGGGTTAAATAGTATCTTTCATTTAGAAAATTCCTTGTTATTCTCAAAAAAACTGTTAATGAAATATTTGCTTACAATAAAAAAATTATTCTTACACTTCAAAATATGTTTCAGCTTTAAATAACAAAAGGTTGATAAGCTACAAAAAACAAATCAGTCAATCACTCCCATTTTTCTTAAAACTTCTTTGTTCTGTCCATAGTATTCTCAGCATTTGAACATGAAGCAACATTGAGCCCAGTCAGTAGTTAGATGGGGGACCACTTGGAAAGATCAGGTACTGTAAACAATCTTCTACTATCCAAAAAATGTTTTGGCCCTAAATAATCCACAAGTGGTTGATAAGCCATGAAAAACCAATGAATCAACTTCAAATAGCAGGTATATCTATACAAGTATATATACAACTGTTTCTTTAGAACAAGGATTAAAATGGTTTCAAGTGAATGAACCATTCTTCATCAGATTTTGTTGTCTAGTGCTACAGAATTGCAAAGAATTTTACCAAAGAACAGAAATGGCATCACTTGAAGACTTTCAACAGCAGCAACAACTAAAATGGATAGCACATGTAACTCAATAAAAAAATGACATAATCAAGATGCTGAATTTCCACACTATTTCAAAGTAAAGGTTGGAAAGGAACTCCTCCCAATCAATACCAATGAAACAGTGTTAGCAGACTTGAGGATCCTATTTTCCTAAAAAATAGTTTTAATAGAAAGATTTTATAACTTTCAACCAAAATATTACAAGTCAATTAATCCTAAATGTTTCCTCATAAGGGAACCGCTAATCTCAATATTACCATGTAAGTTCTTTTTTTAATGCAGTTCCAACATTATATCTTTACAGTTCTTTATCTCTAATGATTTCAGAAACAAAAGGACTTTCTTTGCTTGGATGATTTGTTTTTTAATCATTTCAGCACAAACAATGTGGGAATGCCAGTAGTATGCAGGGGCTTTACAGAGAGTGAAAGTGAGAGAAAAGACTGAGTATTGGGAGGATTTAGGAAAGGAAAAAAGATGAATGGGATTCAAGAAGATACAAGATGACAATTGACATTGCATTTAAATTTTTAAAAATTGTATTTATCAAGGAAGGAAGTAAACAGAAGGGAGTTCCACAGGTGAGAAGCATGGAAAAAGAAACTGTTGGAGTAGAAGTGGCAGTTACATTTAACTATTTCAACAGTAAAAAGGATGGGACCTAGACGCCAATCTAGTAGCATGCTTAAATTCATGTAGTTGGGACACTATAGAAAAAGCTCATTATAGCAGTTGTCATGAAAATATTTATAGAAAAGACAGAGAGAAGCCACACCATGGTGGTGAGAAAGTGACAGAAGTCGAGATGCCAACTCAGGATCAATACAGATCCTTTTTTGGATTTTGTTAAGAACCTTGGGATGAATAGCAGAAGGACTAGATCATATACGACAGCAGTATTCAATGCAAGGATGAATGGTAGATTTGTAAATCTGCAAGACGGACTCTGACAAGAAAAGTTTTTTGGCATGAAACAAAGACCCAACTTTCCTTGCAGTAGATACAGCTATTGATTCAATGTAGTCATTCCACTCCAAGTCAGTTGAAAATGTGAGGCCAAGAAGGTGCAGTGTGTTGCTCTCCAAGAGTCTAGCATTAGCTGTATTGATGGCAGGCAGAAAAGTTTCTCAATCATGGTTAAATGAGAGCAGTTTCATTTTGGAGACATTAAACTTTACAAGCCATTTCTTGCCCCAGCTAACCACTGATTGGAGGATCATTTCAAGAGCAGCAACCAGATTTACTTTGTCAGCTCTGACTGATTTGCAATTGAAACAGGGGTAAATGGTAGTACCATCTATATAAATGCCTACTTGGGAAATGATGAAATCGGGGAGATCATTGATTAAGATCAGAAACGGTGTAGGACTCAGTATAGAGCTTTGGGAGGGAGACCCACATTCATGTGAAAGGATCTGGAAGTGAGCCTATTCAAAACAACCTTCATCTTATGATTTGATAGGAACAATGATTAATAAAGAAAATCCTTTGCAGCGATATCAAAGAAAAGAAGTGGTTCCATTACTCTAACTGACTTATGGGCACATCACATTAAAACACCAATTCTTGTACAATCACTGAAGTTAAGCAATGTTGAGCCTTGTCAGTACTAAGATGGGTAACAACTTGGGAATACTAGGTCTTGTAAGATGGCATAATGGATAATGGCTTGGAAATTGGAAATTGTAGAGCCGAGTGCTATTCCCAGTTGGGTTCATTATATTCACTTATCTGCAAATACCCTTGGGAAAGGTGTGAATCCATCTCTTCCCCCCATTCTATGGGTTAAATAGTAAGACTTGTATCAGTAAATCATTATTATCTCAAAAAAAATTTTTACAATTTAAAAATATTTTCTGTGTTCAAATAACCTGCAAAAGGTTTGATAGCCATAAAAAACAAATCAATCAATTTTTTCCTCTAACAATAGTAAAATAAAGACAATTCTTTTGATCTAATAATACCAGAAATGAATACAGTTACTTTGCTTTAGTAATTACAGAAATAAAGACCATTCCTTTGCTCTGATGGTGCCAGGTTTGAAAGCTATTCTTTTACTCTGGTGTATTCAGAAACAAAGGCAGTCCTTTCTATTACTGATATGTAATACAATCTTTCAATGATGGATTTTATCATTTGATATGGAAAAATCTGTTGCTTGTATTTATGATTGATATACAATATACTCAAGTAAAAATATATAACAGCAAAACTTTGTTTATCATAATAGTAAGGAAAAGAAAAGTTTAGCAGATGTAAGTAAAAATATTGATGTAATAAAAAAAAGATCTGCAGTTGAAGATGGCAATTCCAAAACAAAAAGTTATCATCTACAGTATGAAATATTATCTTTTTTAAGGTTGGGGGTTCTTAACTGGAGGAGGGCAGGATCCCTACCTAAGGGAAATTTTAGGGTTTAAGTGTAGCGTGGTATTGCAACCAAAGATTGGCAAGTTAAAACAACTGGAATATTGATTTTTCTACAGATTACAATTCTGCAATGCTGTTTTTGTATGGATCTTGCAACAGGAGAGTATCATTGTGAAATATGGTGAAAAGGTGTGCATGGGCAAGAAAGGGTGAAATCCACAGAAAAGCAAGTGAAAATAAGGGTGTGGAGGATGAAATATTCTTGGCCTGAATAAGAAGGGTTTCTTCAATAAATTGTGATTGATGGTTGATCATTTGGTCAGATTTTGAACAGGGGGCTAGCCTGAGAACTTTTGATTCTACTCTCTTTCTCTCACTCACTCACTCTCTCTATCTCTCTCTCACACACACACACACACACACACACACACAGATGCACATGTAAAAGCTAAATAAGTGTTCAAAAGACTTACATTATTTATATCTGGACTACTGTCCTCATCTTTGTTATTATTGTCATAATGTTTCAGCTGAATTCTTAACTGACCCCTTTACTTAATCTATGGGGGGAGTGTTCTCATTCCACTGCTTATGTCTAGGGATATCACTTAGTTCTTATTTTACTCAGTACTGTTCAGTTATTGCTCACCTGTTTCCACAAACCAATGCTTTTATCCACATTGGCCACAATAGCCTTGTGAATAAAAATGTTAGTTTGTGAATTTGGAGACATAGTGGATGTGAGTTCCAGCCCTGGATCAGGCAATGTGTACTTGCACTCAGTGTGAATTCCATTTGAGCCCATTACATTCATTTATGTGCTAATATCCTTGGTAAAGGCATGAATCCATCTCTTCTCCTCCAGTTATGGGTAAATAGCAGGACAGACTGGGTTCTATAGCCTTGAGTGGCAACTGGTCTAGAAGAAGGAGTACTCTGAATTCTAAACAGTATGTAGCCCATACTATACAGCTTAGGAGAGGATTATTCACATTAACTCAATGATCCCAACTCTGGTCAAATCCTTATATATATATATATATATATATGCTCTACTGTTTGTATTGAGCACTGTTTTTTTTTAAATAAAAATAATTGCTAAGAACACCAATTTGTAAATCTTATTGTTCTTTCTTATTATTTTAATATATATATATATATATATATATATATATATATATATATATATATTGTATATAGATATATAATCTTATTGTTCTTTATTATTATTTAATATATATCTATATATATATATATATATATATATATATATATATATATATAGATATAATCTTATTGTTCTTTCTTATTATTTTTATATATATATATATATATATATATGCACATTTCAATGAATATGACAGATCAAGTGCTTTGATTTAGTTTTTTATACAATTTCTCATAATAATAATTTTTTTCTTTTCAGATGATAAATTATATAAAAACTGTCCAAATGTTCTTTTTATCTGAGTGCTTTTGGCTATACATTTAGCCATTTTCAAGGTTGAAATATTTTAACTGTTAAATAAGAAATAGTTTGTTGCATGTATGTATTTATATAATGTTTTCATTTTTCAAAACATGGTCAAGATAATGTGTCCATGTTTATAGTTGATATTATTGAGTATTGTTTTTATTAATAAGGATTCCATTATTTTTAGTCTTTTATTGCATGTAGATGATGCTATTATATGTGTGTTGTCAACAAGTATGTTACACATAGTCTCTGGTAGATTTCCATGAATATTTAAATGAGATCTAATTGAGGTATAGTCAGAAAGGTGTAGTGTAAGTCTTCATGTCAAACATGTAGAATGGCCTATATATTTATAAATTTTGATTAATTAGGAATACAATTCCTTAATAGGCATTTAAACTCATAAATAATATTTGTCCTATTTAATTTTGTTATTATTTTTAGCTATAAGATATAAAAATTATTAGATCCCATGAGAAATTGTATAAAAATCCAAACACTTTGTCTGTCCTATTCAATGAAATGTGCATGAAAGAAGGATTGATGCCTAAATACACAAATTTTAAATATATATATATATATATATATATATGGGTACTGATTTTAATTAACAGTTATTAAATAAACAGACCAAAAATACAATTGAATAGCTTTGAAAAAGCAAATTTTTGAATTTGCACTAATCAATATTAGCACAAATTTGAAAATTTTATTTTTTCAAAGTTATTCTGTTATTATTTATTTTTTGTCTGTTTATTAATTATTAAATTAATTGTCAGTTTAAAGTCAGTGCCCATGTTTTATGTAAGTTTGAAGTAATTATAAAGAAAGCAAATTTTTTTAAATTGATTTCATCCCAAGAATTTATTAAAATACAATTTTCAGGTATTTACACTATTTACATCATTCGGACTGTTGTTCTCATCTTTATTGTCATATTAAACAATCTACCCCCGTGTACTAAATAAAGGATTCAGTTCATAATTCCAATGTATGTCACCTGAAGATGGTTGCAGCATACAACGGCCAAAACATTGTGAATATGGCAATAAAGATGTGGACAACAGTCTGAATGATGTAAATAATATAAATAGTTACAATATCTCATCTCAGAAATAGAGACAGAAATTTTTTCTCCCACTGTTGGTTCAGTTTACACTAGATTCAAAAAAGTGGATATAAGTGGTTTATATCCAAGATTGAAAATATCATACCAAAAGTCAGCCCTTTTTTTGTGGGGATTTCTCTGCAAGAAATGCTTCTTCTAAGTCCATCTGACATGGCAACCATTATTCAGGTGAAGTAGGGAGTTTCATGATATTAAACAGCTGTCTGTAATTTTTTTACACTTTGGTTTATAGATTTATGTATACGTGTGTGTGTGTGTGTGTGCATGCATTTTGTGTATATCATTTATCTAATTAGTGTATTCAGTTATGTAATATTTCTGTCTATTAAATAAAATATGTTTGTAGCAGTTTATAATTAAATCTCTATTCCCAGTTTACTTGGCATTTTATCTTTTAATGAGAACTGATATTCTTTTTTATCTGATAATTGTATTTCTATTTTAAAAAAAGAAGACAGCCATGTTTGAATCAAATGAAGACAGCCATGTTTGATCCAGATGTATTTCTTTGCTCAACAGACATCAATTCACTGTTTATAAAATATGGTGTCAATGAATGAAAGCAGCCTTGACTTGAATAGCAGACAACCCAGAAATAGAATTTCAGGTTCAAACAATGGTATCATGACCCCCACCCCATCAAAAAAAAACCTCTAGGAAATCAAGTTACTTAGACTGTTGATCCTTGAACTGTGTTTCTATTAGATTTTAAAAGAAACCAATTTAGTAAAAGACTTTCAGTTAATTAGAACTCTATTTAGATAAAACACTTGACTAAATTAAAAAAAAAATGATTTATTTTGGATAAGATTTTCTTTTTAGTCAGCCTCATATCCTGAGATCATTTTTTCTGAAATATGACTTGAAAACAAATTTTGAAACACAAATGCAAAACCTTCAAACATTTTCAAATCACCAAGTTTTTTACCTATTTGTTGTGTATGATACACCTAATTTACATAAGCGGGACTTTTAAATATGGGTTGGTACCGGAGACGGGGAAGATAGTAAGATTAAGAAATTGAATCCAAACTCTCATTTAGTCAACCCATTATGCAGGAACAGTCTTCCAAGAATATACCAAACTAACTGTAAATATTGTACCTATTCTTTGTTTCAATACATTTTGTTAACGTACATTTTGTGTTGTATTATTCCATGCTTATTTAAGCTTCAATTGATTTACAGTCTTATATGTAGTGACATATAAGACTGTAAATCATTTTCTTTAACATGGTCGCAAGTGCCTTATTTTGATGATTGACCCACAAACTTTGTAACCAATTCTTTCCACCAAAGGGCAATTTAGAAAAAGGTTTTGAGTTAATTAGAACACAATTTAGATAAAGGACTTGATTAAATTAACATTTTTAAAATGAAGTTATTTTGGACAATTTTTATTTTGTTTTAGCTAGTCATCTTAAAATCATTTTTAAAATAGAAGGACTTTGAACAAAAATGCAAAAAAACATCTAATTTTGTACTCTTATCACTAAGCTTTCAACTAAATGCAATAATATGGTTGCAACAGCCTTAATTCCATCACTAACCCACAAACCTTATAACCAATGCTCTCCATCACATACAAAATAGACTGGTAATCTAATTCTCTATCATAAATTTTTTGAATATGATCTCTGCTTATAGCATATTATATGGATTATATGATAAAACTATAGTCTTCTGTTTATTTCTCTAGCTACTAAGTTATGATGATGTAATTGTGTGGATTATAGAGTTGTTCCTTTGGTCCTTACTTCTCTATTTCTTAGTCCTGGATATGACAACTTCAGATCTTCAGGCTTCAGATCAGGAGATTGGAGGTTTTGAGGAGTGTGGAATCATCTCTTAATTGCTGTTGTTCCCAGGTCCAATCTGACCAGGGGTGGTAGCACCTGTTAGGGTGCCAGACATGGGCAAATAGGGAACACCCCCACCAAAAAAAACAAAACACTATGAAAGTATAAAAATACATTTTTATAGTAAAAATACCAGCAATACATTTTTATATAAAAAAATTACCAGCAATACATCAATCAACATGAAAGAACTTTCATGTAATTAATCCATAATATCCTACAATTTCTTAAATTAAACTGTATTCAAAATATAACTTCAACAAGACTACACGTAAAACACATATATCACTGCCTCTAGTAATTATGTTCACCTAAACATGTATATGCACAAAAGCTGAGTATCATCTACCATGTATTCAATTGTGAAAGCAGAATAACATATATTATATTTTTATTACTTCAAAGCTCCCAAGAAAATTAAATTTCAGCATTAAATAACCCATAAAGAGTTGATATGCTGTTAAACAAACATTCTCCATTTCTTCAAGGGGAGTCTGTGACAATTTCCTATGTCATCAATTTATTGCAGAGATATTACATGTGAGATGTGTATATTTATGTGGGAGATGGGACAAATAGGAATGTCACGAGACATGACTCAGTGGATAAAAGTGTTGGTTGGATCCAGTGACTTGACCCAAAGAGTTGAGAGTTCAATACCTGGCTACTGTAGTGGTAAACAAAATCTTGGAGAGTTGAGTTAAAGGGAGATAACTGAGACATTCAGAAGAAGCATGGAACTAGAACAATCTACCCTGGTGGACAAAATAAAGGGGTCAGTTCAAAATTCCAATCACCTGAAGAAGGCTGGAGCATACAATAGCCAAAACATTGTGAATATGACAATTATGAGGACAATGGTCGACAAAATACTATGATTGATTTGTTTCTTAAAAAGTATTTCATTATAGATAATAGTGTGAATAAGTATTTGTATAATAAATCTTACATTTGAACTCTAAAATCTCAACTTTCACTTCATCCTCCTGTGTATATATATATATATATATATATATATATATATATATATATAACAATTCACTTGCATGGAGTATTGTTGCCATATATAGTCTGGAGCCCCTCTGGAGTTCTTGATAGGCTCCAGAGGCAGATATGCAATATAATTGGCCCTGTTCTGGCATCTCATCTACAGTCGCTCTCTCACAGACACACCGTCACCTCTCCCTGTCTTTTTTACAAATACTTTCATGGCAATTGCTCCGAGGAGCTGCATTGACTGGTTCCCAGACTTCATGAATTCAAGCGCCCTACGAGGCTGGCATCCCGCTCTCACTCTTTGACTGTCGAAACTACTAAATGTAGCCATCTCTTCTACTCCAGTAGCTTCATGTCTTGCACCTCTCGCCTGTGGAACTCCCTTCCCTATTCCAGTTTCTCTGAGAGCTATAATCTCCAACTATTCAAATGTAATGTCAGTCAACATCTCCAGTTGCCTTGATCTATCCACTATCCTTCTCCTCATCTTTTCCTCTATCACTCCTGTCTGATCTTGCTCCAAATCTTCTGTAACCCCTTGCGTCCTAGTGGCTTACTGCCTTGCTTGGGGTGAAACGCTTAAAAAAAAAAAAGAAAAATATATATATGGGAAAGATGTATGGCAACTTAGAAAAATTTTTTGTATGCTATCAACTTACACTGGACTCTTTCCCTGAACTAAACTTTATTGCAGCATGAATCATTGTCTGTAGCTCAGACGCAGACAGTGCAGTTGCATGACAGTTACTTTGTCACAAAATAGCCAAAGATTTTGAAAATTTTATTAGAATATCTAATGCCCTGATTATATATGTATATAGTTGCATAATACATTTTAGGTGCATCAAGGGTGGTCTTCATTGATGTACTGTCTTCATCATTGATTTCAGGTTTTGCATCATATCGGCTCAAACAGCAACCCCAACCTGACTCTGGATGAGTCAGACAGCCTCCTTACTTAAAAACATTGTGCTATGCACCTTGACATTGGAAAAAAGAAACTCATCTTGACCGACCATTCTTATTGAAATACGTCCATCAGCATCAGCCAATAAACAAAAAGGCTTTTTACATTCCCCTCCTATATAGTGGTGTCTTTTTACTTCATCCAATTTTGATTCAAGTTACTTCTCTTGGATTCCTAACTTGGTAAGCTGGTCTCTTGTATAGTTTAATCCAAATCTTTTATACGTTTTAAATTGCCAATCCCATAACATTACTAACACTTGAACTAAACCAACATATGTACTGAAAACAAAACTATCATATACCTATACTAGCACTTACGCTTCACCAAATATTAGTCTAACTTAACACTTATAGAAGCATTTCTAAGGAATAAAAAATTATTCTCTATTCTTACTATATCTGATAAATCTTTAAGTTTACATTTACCTTATACAATTAAGCAAATGAAATTCCACAAAAATTCCTAAACATGTATGTACACCTACACATCTATATATAAATGTACTTACATGCACATGCATGGGCACACATGCCTAAATTTATCTATCTCCCATTTACCTTTATGAAACCAGCCATATTTAAAATTAACTCGTACTATTTATTTGAAATTCCTTCCCCATTTTGCAACTTACCAACTAAAATAATTCAATGACCTAACCTAAAAAAACAAAAAAAAACATAAGCTAATTTCTCAACTAACTAACCTACACTCGTATTTGCTCTCTGTTAAAATATATATATATATATATATATATATATATATACTATACCAGTTCAAATTTGGTATTGTTTTTTCCAGGTATGCAATTCATTTTTCCATTAGTGTATTGCTAATATATATTTATTTAGTTTTTATTTTAATCATTTCACCCCAAGAAAGGCAACAGAGCCACTAACATGCAGGGAGTGATTGCGAAAGAATATAAGAAAAGCATTATTAAAGTACGGGAACAATAAAAGAACAGAAATCAGGAAGACAGTAGATAACAAGTGACACTGACTTTAAATTTTTTAAGATCAAACTTGACTGGAAATTAAGAAGCTGGAAAAAGTTTCCACAAGTGAGAAGTGGGAGAAAAGAAAGTGTTAGCATAAAATATACATAATAAAAACCATAACATTCTTTTATTTATCCAAAAAAACATTGATAAATGAATCAGTGGAAATAATTAAATTTTACTGCCATTGTATCATTTATCTACAAATATTTAGTCAGCTTAACAGACTTTTGGCAAAAAGCCATAAATGGAATCAAAAATTCCTATTGCTCCAGATGAAAAGAAGGGAAGGGTAAAGAGAAGAGGATAAGGGGGAGGAAAGTAGAAATGAATAAAAGAGTAGAAGAATAAGGAAGTGTGGGGGGAAGGAAAACTGAACAAAAGAAAGAAAGAGAGAAGAAAAGATAAGGAGAGACTTGAATTAAAGAAAGGAAAAGTAAGGATGAGAGAATAAGGAGAAGGAAAAGGAGAGCTGAATAAAACAGGGGAAAAAAATAAGGATAAGAAGAGAAGAGAGAGAAAGGAAGGCTGAATAAAAGAAGGGCAGAATATGAAAGAGAAGTGAAAAGAAACCTGAATTAAAGGAAAAGTAAGAAGGATAGAAGAAGGAAAAAGAAGGTGAATAAAAGAAGTGATGAGTAAAGAGGAAGGTATAAAGAGAGAGAATGGAGAGTCAAACAGCAGAAATGATGAGTAAGGATGTAAGAAGAAATAGGATTTAAAGAGGAAGGTGAGCTGAAGACAACAAGTTGTAAAAAGAAAAAAAAAAAAAGGCATAGATATTGAGTCTCTAATCGAGAAAACCAGAAGCCTATAATGGTTCCATTGCAATCTGTCAACAGAACAATGAAAGTGCTTTTTGCATGAAAAATGTCTCAAGTTACTATTCAGTAAAAAATTGCTTGAATATAAGAAAAAACTCAAAGAAAAACAAATAAACACCAAAAAAAACAAAAAAACAAAAAACTTGACAACCAGACAAGAAGACATATAAACAGTGCCCAAAAAAATCCATAGTTATTGAGTGTTACTGGATTTTTAAGAGCAGTTTCACTTTTCTTCTCTATGGCAGCTATATTCACTTACACTTTTGCAGACACACATTGACTAGGTAAGGATTTTCTAAAGAGACATCCAAAATGTCGGAAAGTGTCATGTATGCTCATATTTTTGTAGACACTTGAACATTGTTTAACTAACATAACAAACAAGTTAAATATTAATTGCCTCATATGAAAAAATGTTTTATACTTGAAGGCTAGCTAGGTTTAAAAAATAGACAAAATACTATGATTTGTTTCTTAAAAAGTATTTCATTATAGATAATAGTGTTAATTATATTTTTATAATAAATCTTATTTGATTAAAGGACTTTCATTCAAGTATGAGTTATAATTATTCATAATTTTGAGAAAAGTCATTATCATTCTAAGAATTGTTCACACTACTGAACTCATTTTTAGTTGTTTATGTTGTTACAACAATATTTCAGGCCATCTGTTAAACAGCCTCCTTCAGGTGTACAAAAATTAGGTAAAAGTCAATTTCTATTATGAACATCATTTGGACAACTGAACTCATTCTTTGCATTGATTTTGTTTTAAGTACAACATTTCAGAAGATCCATTCTACAGACTTCTTCAGATATAGAATCCAGAGAGAGAAAGAGAAAGAGAGAAAGAGAGAGATTATTCTATACAGCTTTTTCTCAAGAACTGCTACTTTGTGGAAGCGGCTCCTGTGTGGATGCTTCTATGAACACTTCTATTTTGACCTTTTCTAGTCAGAGGTCAATCATCATATTCCTATCATGTTCTCTACCATTTGTATCACCTTATTAATTAGTAACATTTTGACTATAACTGTCTATCTTGAGTGGCTTTTGAGTCTTGTAGTGCGTGAGATTCAATATTGAGAAGACTTGTTTCTGGAGAAAAGTGACTCCTTCTTATTTCTTATGAATTGCATACCTGTAAAAGCTATAGGATGAATCAACTAAAATGTTGTACTCACCCCAAAACAAGTTTTTTATGCTATTGCTCACCCAGTACAAGGCCCAAGAGCCACTTAAGGTAGAGGGCTACTGAATGGGGATGTTTTATAGGTGTAAGAATTGTAGACTATGAAGGATAGACAATGTTGGAATCTAGGCTTGAAGAGGTTAAAATTGTAAGGGTTAGAGTAGCATGCTCTCAGGAGTCTGTTCCACAAAGCAGCAGTTCTTAGGAGAAAGCTGTCCAAATGGAACTTTCTTCTTACTAATGGAATACAATGTGAATGAGGATGGTTCAACCTTGTATACATGGCATAGCCGGTCAGCTGTAAAAGTCTGAACTAGTTGAACTAAGGAATGTAACTTGTCTGAGCATTTACCATGGAAATAGAGATAGAGATAGCCCGTTCTTGCTTTGCTGATCATGTCTAAGGATATCTTATCTAGTTCTTATTTAGTACTGCTAAGCCATTGCTCAACCTGTTTCCACTGAATTCAAGTCTCCTATGCTTTAATCTACTAGCTTATTTTCCTGTGGGACACTCCTGAGTCTAGAATTTGGAGCCTTAAACCTAATTTGCTTGCTGATGAGAATGCTACTTCTCATGGTCAGCAGAATGAGAAAAATATTCTTGTAGATTAAATAAAGGGTTCAGTTCAAAATTCTCTGAAGGTTACCATGTTCAATAATGCTAGAAACTTAAATCATCTCTCAACTCTTTTTTAAATCATCTCTCAGATTCCAGTTTCTATGCTGGTAACTGATACAATACTCACACCTCCATTTAGTACTTATAAAGAATTCAGGGAGAAGTGGGCTCATGCTTTTTCCAAGAACTCATTTTGCCAAGTTCATTTTCTGTGCTGCTAATTGATACTCTAGTCACATCTCCATTTAGTAAAATTCCAGCAGAAGTGGACTCATGCCTTTTGCAAACATATCTTTCTGAACAGGAATCTGACCAGCAAGACCAAGACTATAATCTAAAAGGCAGCAGTATGTGTTTCAATATGGCTACAAATTCTGCTACTGCATGTCAAAATTTGGAAGCATTCACAGTCAAAGACCATAAAAGATTTACTTATTGATTGACAGCTGTACTGGGTTAGTGTATCTTTCCTATGTCTGAGAAAGGAGTATTGATAGTTCGTACACATGATACAAGGAGAGCACATTACAGTCATTCTGAAGTTGACTGGTGATTGGGTCAATTGGCGATGTGTCTATAGATCACACCACAGAAGCAAAGTTGATCCAACAGGCAGAGGAATGCCACTGTAGATGTCAAACATGAAATCCTTCTTCTATTGTTTTTCAAGGTCTTTCCAAATACTCTACTTGTAGAAAAGTGTGCTATTCCAGTGTTAGTCTCATCAGTCACATGAGAAAACATCCACCATGAGAGGAACTGGTTGATTTCATCTAAAAAGACAACCTACAATGATGATGATGATGATGAGATAGAATGCAAAGAACATTAATATGAAATGAGCACAAGCACAGTAAAAGCTGGAATTAGAATTTGGTTTACCAATTCCGTTTCCTGTCAATAATGATTACGCAAATATTCACCTTTAAGTTATGAGAAAATATCTAGTAAATATTCCAAAGTCTTTTACTGGACAGAGGTTGATAACTTGGAGAAGCATTATTTACATGTGAACTATTGTCTTCATCTTTGTTGTTATTATCAGTATATTTCAGTTGTGTTCTCCAACCTTCATCAGGTGCTTACTGAATGTGATTACCTTCAGGTAATTTTGAACTGAACCCTTTATTTAATCTATAAGAATAGATTGTTCTCATTCTAATGAACATGAGAAGCAGCATTCTCAACAGACAGATTAAGTTTAAGGCTCCAAATTCTAGACTCAGAAGTGTCCCACAAGACAATAAGCTAGTAGATTAAAGCATTGGAGACTTGAACTCAACTTGAGCAATAGTTTAGCAGTAAGTAAAAAAGAACTAGATGAGATATCCCCAGACATGGTCAGCAGAATGAGAATAATCTGCCCCTTTAGATTAAATAAAGGGTTCAGTTCTGAAGGTTACCTGGATTGACAAGCAATGATTGATGAAGCCTAGAGGGCAGAATGGTTGAAAGTTTGTGATAATAACAACAAAGATGAAGAAAATAATGCTTCTCCAAATTGTTAACCTCTTTTCCAGTAAAAGATTTTGGAACATTTCCAAGACATTTTCTTATAATTGAATGGTGAGTATTTGTGTAATAATTACTGACAGCAAATGAGATTGGTAAATTGGATCCAAGAAATTTAGGGAAGCAGTTAAGCAATGGGGAACCTTGGCAGACTTATGGCAACATATTCAAGTGATCTCAAAAAAGAAATATGAAAATTCATATCTTATTTCCCTGTCACAAATGCCCAACTCTTAATCTACATTTGCACATATAACTGCAGTCATTCACTGTATAGCTGTGTAAAATGAGTGAGAATTCAAATAAAGGAGAACAGATATATTTTATCTTTGATGAATGTACACCCTTAACATTGTTCTTGTAAAATATCTAAATATTGTCCCGTTACCGTAGTATATCTTGCTTTAAGATCATTCAGAGATCTTCTGTATAATGGCCTATGACTTTACAACTAATGCCATGGAATTGTTCAGGTAATGTAAGGTGGAAGATTCAGAATGTAAAATATTTGTGTTTAGCTTCTGCAGAGGGCCAAAGTGACATGATGTTCAGCTCCATGGACAATAACACCATTAGGCATTCTTTTCAGTGTTACATCATTGATAGGATTTCAAACAGCAACTCTTTGTGGATCTCATGCAACTAATGAAAAGCTAAACTGTTTCTGTCAGATCAATAAAATGAAAGAAAATAAAAAGTTTTGTTCATGATTTGCATGCAGAAAGAGTGCTTCACTTGTATTTATCACATGCGCAAAAAAACAATTTACTTATCGAACCACATGCACACATACAGATTATATATATGTTTGTGCAGAGGAATTGTAGATGAAAGTTTTGCTGTACATGCATGCAAATACATTCAAATTTAATGGAAACACTGCTTCATGGAAAAAGCACTATATAACGTTTAGACTAGTAATTACTGCCAAAGGTGTAACTTGAGGTTTTCCAGAGGGTTAATGGCAGCATATGAAAATGTAGCTTTTCGTATGTTACTGTTTATTTATTCAACATATATTGTTTATTTATTCCAATGTTTTATTAATATGTTCAATTTCATTGAAGTATAATGTTTCATAAGCACAAAACCTGATGATGATGATGTTGCTTCAAACTATATTCATAAAGCTAAATTATATATATATATATATATATATATATATATATATATATATATGCTTTTTCTTTGTTGAGTACTTTGTTAATTTTGTTCCCTTTATTTTGTTAATATATTTGACTCTCCCGTCGTATTCGACGTATGATAGTCAAGCAGCTCATTTCCTAGAGACTGACAGCCAAATACCAGCACATTCGATTATAGTGGTGAAGGTTTTGTGCAGAACCAATTACACTTTTTGAAAGGCCAAATACAGAGACCTCATGCACTACGTGCCACAAGGTCCTCAAACGACCATCTGCAGGTTTTGAATTCAGAGTTGTCCTTCTCCTAGATCAGTTGCCATCCAAGGCTATAGAACCCAGTCTGTGCTGCTATTTACTCATAGCTGAAGGGAGCAGAAAATGATTCATACCTTTCCCAAGAGTATCAAGACATAAAGAATTTCGGGTACAGCTCAGTATTCCTAATAATATAACTGAAACATAATTGTGTAAATGGATGGTATATATACATATATATATGTATACATGTATGTGTATGTGTGTATGTATGTGTGCATGGGTAAATATATGTATGTGTATGTAGGTATCTGTGTAAGTGGGTATGTGGGTATGTATGTGTGTTGTACAACATGATTTATTCCATTAGGTGTTTTGGTATTACTTACAGGTTTTTGGGAATCTATTATTTAGATAATTTATTCTAACTTTAAATTTTCTTTTCTTTAAATCCCCACCCCATAACTTAATAATATAATCCATTAGCAGGAACCTAAATTCATTTATTTACAACTAAAGACTTTGGCCATAAATAAACTCCAAACTCTGGTCCATCTCCTTGTCACCAACCCAGTCTCCTTATCAAAATGAGGCGTGTCCTCTTAACCTACTTCTATCTAAACTAAAGGTAGTTATCATAAACTTTTAAAAAAGGAATAAAATAAAAAAAAATTAAATGTTTATTTTTGTTTAAAATGCGATGTCAGATTAACAGTGTTGCAAGATTGCTCTACACATTGCCAGTATTTTTGTTCCATCGACATTTGTCTTATTATAGTGGTAGTTGTAATTTTCCTCGTCCACAAATATTTTTCCACCAGTGTTTGATTTTTGGAACTTACCCATGGGTTCCAAATAAATATATAATCTATAAAATCCAAAAATTAGATATTTATCGTATACACAGCTGGAGTGAACTGAAACTTATAGCTTCATTTTCTCTTGTTTTAAAAAATAAATTTTTCTCTGTTTTTTTTTTTTTATGGTAACTACATTTCTGCTTGTTTACAGTAATTAGAGGTATTGGTGTGCAAATTTCTATATTAAACAACTCTTTTAAAAAATACGGTACCTTCAAAAAATTATCAGAGGCACACAGTTATTCAAGGATGCAATTGACAGGGATGCAAGTATCCTGTATGCAACTGACTGTCTACCATATATATATATATGAGGATCTTTCTTTCTTTCTTTCTCTCTGTCTGTCTGTCTGTCTCTCTCTCTCTATATATATATGTGTGTGTGTGTGTATGTATGTATGTATGTGTGTGTATATATATATATATATATATATAAATGCTTGTGTGTGTATGTGTGTGTATGTATGTGTGTGTGTATATATATATATATGCTTGTGTGTGTATGTGTGTCTGCATGTATATGTGTGTGTATATATATATATATATCAGATATATCAGGATATATATATATATATATATATATATATATATATATATATATATATATATATATTTAAGGATATCTCTTTCTCTCTCACCATAAATATATATGTGTGTGTGTATCCTTATATATGCATATAAGAATATATATCTATATGCATTATTTGTATATTTGATTTCTTATGTACATAAGAGTGCTCAGTTTTAAATACCTTTAATAGAGTTTTTTATTACACAAAAAATAAATAAAATTTTTACTTAGTTACCCATTTACAGCCTGTTTCATATATAACAATGTCTTGCACACTTCCAATATATACAGTTTTTATTTTATATATAGTGATACTTTGTATATTTTATATTATATATTATCTGTATTATTATTATATTAATGTTACATAATAATTGTAATAATAATAATATAATAATAGGTCTGTGAAGACAACTACTACTGAGACAGAGAAAGAGAGAGAGAGAGAGAGAGAGAAAGAGAAAGAGAGAGAGAGTGAAATTTGTGCTAACTATAGATACTGAATTTTAGTTCTCTGATTCCAGTTATTGATAAAGTAAAAAGAATAAGAATTAATATCTGCATGGAGAATGATACAAGAAACAAATTGTCTACCATAAATCGCTGGAAATCTGATGCGATGATCATATTAAATTGATCTCATTAAAATGTCAATGAAATTATTTTATATTTCAGGGTTCAGAAATCGTTTATGTGTTCAAGGTAAGCAGAGTGCTTACATTGTTAGCGTTTCATCATCAGATGCTTTTTATCAAATGTTCACCCTATATAAGTCTCAAAAGCCACTCAAGCTAGAAGTTTACTCAGTGAGGTTTTTATATGGGCATAACAGGAGGAAGTAGGTGTAGATTATGAGGATATGTAGGATATGCAATTGTTGACTCTAGATGGGAAGGGATTACCAGGTGCTTGGATGTGCAGGTGGTGTAATAGATAATGGCTTGGAATTGTTAACCAGAGAGCCAAGTTCGAATTTCAGTTGGGCTTATTATATTCACTTATGCACATATACCCTTGGGAATGGTATGAATCCATTTCTCCCCGAGTATTAGTAAGAAAATTACACACAAAATATTTACATTTCATAACAGAATAACCTATAGAGTTTGATATGCAGCTAAACAAAAACAACCAGTCAACCAACCCAGATTTGAAGACATTAAGTTTTTAGTGATCAAGGAAGCATTCTTCAGGAGTCTGTTCCACAAAGTAGCAGCTTTTGGTAAGAAGTTGTCAGGTTTTATTTATTGGTTAGTTTTGCAGCATATCAACTCCTTATGGGTCATTTAATGCTGAAATTTAATTTTCTTGAAAGCATTAATAATTTCTTTTATAAAAATGTATTGCTTGTATTTTTACTATCAAAATATATTTTTATACCTTCATAGTGTTTTGACTCCAGTATGGCGGTTAACTTTTTGCCCATAGCTGAGACCCTCAGTGAATCATCCCTGCAGGAGTCGGGTTCACAAAGTAGCAGTTCTAGAGAAGAAGCTAAGTGAAACATAATCCTTACAACTGGAATATGAAGGAAATGATGTTGTTCAGACTTAGCAAAGTCTGGCACAAGGCCCCCAGTGAAGAAAACAAAAGTGGTAGGAAGCTGAATGAGGTTGACTAAGTTATACCTAGAGACACATCAAATGTCAGAAATTTTAAATCTAAAAATTTTAAATTAAGTATTTACACTGTTTACATGGTTCAGAATGTTTCCCTCATCAGTGGCCGAAACATTGTGAATATAACAATAAAGATGAGGACAACAGTCTGAACAATGTAAGTAGTTACAATACCTCATCTCAGAAATATAGACAGATGATAAAGTTAAGTGTCCCTTATTTTCAGTGTTTCTCTTTCAATGTATAATTATAACTAAACATTGTTGTATTCCATTCCCTCTGTCTTCATCTCTATAATTTCATCATTTTTTATTTAGACTGAATAAATCCTTTTGAAGGATGAAGCATTTTATTACTAACCATATATCCTTTTATATGACTTAATGATTTGTTGGCCAACTGGATAGAACATTTGCTTTCTGACCACAAGACCACAGTTTGAATCTCACCATTGGTCAATTTGTCAGGAATGTGACTTCTTGATGTTATCAGCCTGGAGAGATGATCACAGTAGACCAGAAAAACCAGAAAATTATATCATGAGTCAACACAAGCTTTGTGAATGAAACTGGTTATTTGGGAGCCATCTATTGTTGTGCTAACATGAAGTTACAAGACATCATGACTGAGGGATTTGAGAATACCGACTTTGATCAGAATGTTGATCATGTCAGATAAAGCATTGTCTCCCAGAAACTGTAAGATCTGCTCAACATAGCTGTAATATTAACTATAAGTGGGCTCTGTGGGTGTTGAATAAACATGTTTTTGAGCAGGTGCCTGAAACAAGGATTTGCTAGCAAGTAGACAGATATACTTGGCTACTAGTGGCCAGTCATTATCCTTATTTGTTAGAATATTAGGTATATTGAGATTAGAATCACTGGCAAACAACATCCAACATTAATTGCTCATATATTTTGCAATTAATCTTTTCATTCATATCCACATTTTAAATCTTTTTATTTTTTCAACTTTCACTCAGAGACCCATTGGATTTTCTCTTCAAAATGAACTCGCCATTAATTTCTGTCTGTATGTAAATATTGAAAGATATGACAGCATGACTGAACAATTGTCTGCTTGACTGACATGAATTCCTTCAGAGAAAAATAAAAACAAACAAAAAACAAAAAAAACAAGCAAAACAGAAAATAAGTAATCGGCAAATAAATACAAAGAATAAAAACGACTTTCTTTTAAGAAATTACAACTTGAATGAAAAAACAAAAACAAAACACCAAAAACAAATCCAAATAACAAATCATGATTAAAAATTCTTAAAAAAAATAGAAAAAGAAAAAGTAAATGACACCCCAAGTGAAACAAAAAGGAAGAGAAGAAAAGTTATTATGTTATACAACCTTGGATGTCTTTGTCAAAGAAATTTCCTTCTTGTAATGTTAAAGTGTCTTTTATACATTTCGACTTTTAGAAAGCAATTAGAATGGAAATTGCATGTGGCATCCAATTAGAAGAACCATTGGCATCATTGAATGTTGTAAATTTCAGAGGCAGAAGGAAATGTTGGAGAAGGGGAGATGACAAAACCTATGAACAGGCATACAGGCATATTGAAGGGGGGAACTAGAAATAACAAGCAGTAACTCTGAGTGTTTATTCTTAAAAATGTAATTTGGCTGTATTCAGTGATGACCCTCCCTGTCAATGCTTTTATAGATGATTTAAAAATGATGGAAAGAGAGAAATGGAACTGAGAAAAGAGGAAAATATTGGAAAGTAGAAGAAGAGGAATGGAGATGTAGAATGAAGATAAAAGAGAAGAGGAAGTTGAAAAAGAAGAAAGATGTGACTGAAAATGAACGGGAATTGATGAAAGTGAAAAATAAAGGGGAAAGAAAGATAAAAGGAAAACAGAAAAGAAAAAGAAGAGAAAAAATATAAAATAAGAAAAAATGTGGAATGGGGATAAAAAAGAATGGGTAAAGCTGACAAAAGAGTAAAAGAAGAAAGAAGAGGAAAAAGAAAAATGAAGAAAGAAGAAAAAGAAGGGGAAAGAAAGATAAAAGAGAAAAAATGTTAAATGATAAAAAGAGAAAGAGTGAAGAATGACAATAAAAGAGAAAAAGAATAGAGAATGAAGATAAAAGGAAAAAGAATAAGGAAAAACAAAACAAAACAAAAGAGAAAAAGAAGGTAAAGAAGAAAAAGACTGAAAATGAAGAAAAAAGCAAAGAAAAAAGGATGCAAGAGAAGATGCAAATTTTTAACAAACTAATGAAGCAGTTAAGGTGATGGAGAGGTTGAAAAAAGATGGGTGTTTAAAAAAGAAAGGAAAAATAAAAGAAATTAACAGGAAGGTGAAAGTTGAAAGTAAAGAAGAAAATTTTAAAGAAAAGAAAGAGATTTCATGAAAAAAAGAAAAAATGAAAGAAATTAAAAGGAAGGAAAAGTTGAAGGCAGAAAAAAGAATGAAAAATTGAAAGATAGCAAAGAACTAAAAAAGGCAAAATAAAAAATGTTAAAATAGAGTTAAAAAAATATACACAGATATAGTTAATATCAATAATGATTTTTAGTGGAATATTAACGAACATCTGTCTTGAAATTGACAATGAATATTCTTTTTGGATAAAAAAAAAGGAAAAGATTCTTGTGCAAAAGCCAACAGTATCTGGCAACTGAATACTGACAATTCTCTTGGATTGGAGCAAATGAGAGTATGAAAAAAAGAACAGGAAGTGAAATATACCCTTTGTCTCACAACAACAATCAAAAAAAGTTAAAAGAATATATTGTGTAACAATTGATAGCATGTTGTAAGCTTTTCTAAAAGGCAATAAATGAAACTTGTCACTAGGTTCAGATTTTTTACCTTCTAAAAGCATGAAAAAATGAATAAACATCAGACTTTGTTTTAAGGAGAGTGTCTTGGACTAAGAACTTTTCAGCACTCTCTCATAAAGTAAATAAAATCTTTGGTACATTTGCTTAATAAATCAAATCTATGATCTCATAGATCATATCAAATGTTAAAACAATTTCAATGCATGTCTATATTGAAACAATTTTCACTACATGTATATAGTACAATCATGATAAATTCCTTTGTGTCCCCTTTTGCTACTCCATTGCTATTTCCATGGCAAATATTTAAATGAGCTCCAATCTTTAGTTTCACCTCTACAGGTGCCATTTTACTTCCATGGGTTGAATCAGTCACATTTCCCCTGTGTTCCAAAGATAAAAACTGCTACTTTGCTGAACAGACTTTCACATACATGCTTTCCTGAACTCTTGAATTTTGGAGCTCTTCAAGTCAAAGGTCAATCACCATTCATCATTCTTATCCTTGTGGTCTTCATTTTTTAGCACCTTCTCTTCCATTCATATCACACACCTCATTCATCATTAGCATTTTGAAAGTAAGCATCTACCAGGAGTGGTTCTCAAACCTTGTTTTGTGTGGAATTTAGTTAAAAAAAAAATCAATCATGAAAGGGAATGAAAGTTTTGATAGATTTTTTTTTAAAATAAATGCAATTGTGATATGATGATTTCCATAAACAATCAGTTCTAATATTAATATTATGTATACATTATCTTTCCCTATCTTAATATTGAATAGCAGAAAAAAAGGGAGCAAAATTATCCTTAAAATTTAGGGTGCATGTCTTTATTTATATAATAGAATTTTTGGTGGGGTGTGTGTTGAAAGTTACAAACCAGTTACTTGTTTATTAAGCTGTTAGAAATAGATCAGCAGAGGGGATTATCTGCTATACTCTAATCATCTTGATTTTGGGATGGTATCTGAAGGCACATTTGGATAGTGAAAGGCACCTTCCAAAAGCTAAGCAAAGTATTAAGAAACAGAAAAATTTCATTAGAAACTAAGAAAAAAGTACTGAACTTTTATGTAATATGCCCTCCTATATGATAGTGAATGCTGGATAATCACCTCACAAATGAAAAAAAGACTTGGATCAACAGAAATGTGGTTCTACAGAAGGATGTTGAGAATACTAGGAACCAGATTTGTGAGCAACAATGACATTTTAGAGAAAATGGAAACAAAAAAGACACTTATGTTTAACATCAGAAAGAGGCAGTTGAATTTTCTAAGGCACAGAATGAAGAAAGAGGGACAGTGGAAAACAATATATAAGATACGTAGTAAGTTTGAATAAATCAGTGGTAGAACAGGGTTTAGAAAAGATAGCAAAAAGACAAAATTCATTAAGAGCTACAATGGACAGTAAATTGTGGAGAGCCAACACCCTGAGGAAAGATAGTAAGTAGAAGAACTAGTTCATAAATTTAATATAAACTCAGATATAAACACACCAAAATACCAAGACTAGGCATTTTTGTGTGTTCATTTTGTGTGTTCATAAACAGACTGAGATTGATAAATAGATAGATATGGATGAAGTTCTAGTGTTAGAGTGGCTACCATCCAAGGCTAGAGAGTGTAGTCCATGCTGCTATTTAACTCAGAGCTGAGGCGGAAAGTGATGGAGTAAATGAAACAGACTAAGTTTGAATGAGAACGCATCTTGCTGTTTCATATTTATTAGTATTTGCCAATAACCATGGATCAGCTATAACAAATACAGGCGAAAAAGAAATTGAACATAATATAGGCTGTGCTAGAGGTAGTTTCACACAATACCACAATTTGCTACAGAACCAAAGCATCTACCTAAAAATTTGAGTCATGTTCTTAAATAGCCTCGTCAGATAGAGAATTTCATATGAATACCAAGGATGGTGCCAAACCCATTCAGAAAGATCTAAACTGTCAGATGAATACAATTGCTTCCTATGATCAATGGTGAAAAAAAGCTTTGAGCAAATAAGCATAAGGGTCTTGGCAAAGATTATCTTTCTTTGGACATTGTGGACTGGCATTACAGAATCACAAAGAAAGAACTGTACCAAATAACAGAAACCACATCACTTGAATATGACCAACAGCAGCAACAACTAAAATGGATAGCACATGTAACTCAAAAGGAGAAAAATTAAATAATCAAGATATTGATATTCCACACTATTTCAAATAAAAGGTTAGGATGCAAGCTACCATCAATACTTGAAAGAGTGATAAAAACCACTAGACATGAGAAAACTGTTTTCCTAAAAAAGTGTTTTAAGAGAAAGATTTTATAAATTTCAACCCCGAAAACAGTACTGGCTGTTCAGTCAATGAATGCCAAATGTTTCCTTGGAGGGAAATAGTTAATATTGCTATTATAATTGTGTTTTGTTCACGGCAATTAGTTTTGATAAACAAAGATGCACCTCACTAAATAAGTTTTGAGGTAGATATGGCACTCATACAATAGGGAATGCAAAAATGATGTTAGAATTTGAACCTGGCTCGTTATGCTATCTTTCATGCTGATAACCTCTACACTACCCACACATTCTGAATTTACTGTTATGGGACCTACCTTTATGGTCTAAATGGACTCATCCTATTACTATGTATACGGGGAGATTATGCCTCTCAAGAGAGCAGTCTACAGGTTGACGAGTTGACTACTGTACTTTGCTGTCAGTCGGACGTGCAACACTTTTGTATTCGTTCTTTTTGTTTAATAATATGTTTTCACTAAATTGCTGAGTTTGAGTTTTCTTTAGGACCTATTCTGGGTCCACAACATTTACATAATTAAAAATGTGAATTTTCTAATATATTTGGTATAAAACTGGAACAAATATATGTGTATATATGTGTGTTTGTCCATGTGTATGTGTATTTGTGAGAGAGACAGACAGAGAGAGTACAACTTGTATATGAAATAGTTTTAAAGTACAAAAGATATGAAGATTTAAAGTATCTGTTTTATAAGCAGAGGCACCAAAGAGGATTGATGTCCATATTTGTTGAATTATTTGCATCATCAAGTTATTTACTTGGTTACTGATTTATATTGATCACTGACCAGAATAGATCGGGCTCTATTTATCACAGGTTGATGAGCCTAACTCAGTTAATTCTTCTTACTGTAGTGAATCTAATTTACATTAAGTGTGCCACTATTATGGAAACGTATCTGCCTAAAGCAGTGTTTTTCAACTGGGGTAGTCACTACACCTTATTGTCTCAAAGAGAGCAGTTATGGGTTGATTCACCATGGTGTAATGGTCAATGAGTCTAACTCAGTCAACTCTTCATACTGTAGTGAGACTGATTCACACTAAGTGTCTTACTATTATAGACATGCATCAGCTTAAACCAGTACTATTCCACTGGAATAGTTGCTAAAATCTTGTGTGTTACAAAGAGTAGTTATAGTTTGATTCACCATAGTGTAATGTTTAATAAACCTGACTCGGTCAGCTCTTCCTACTGTAGTGAATTTGATTCACACTAAGTGCCCTACTATTATGGACATGCTTCAGCCTCTTCCAGACATGCCTCACCCTAGTGTGTCGAAGAGAGTAGTAAAGGGTGTCATCTTATTTTCAATGAAAAAACACAAATGTTCTAAAATGGAATTAGATTGTTTGGTGATAGAAGTTTCAATGCATAATCCAACAATAAGCAGAGAAGCTTTGGGATTTTTTCTTCATTTCTCAGCAGTTTACTTGTGTACAGCTGCCTTCTTTACTTGACTCATATCAAAACAAAGAAAAGAAAAGAGAAAATTTGAAAACATTAGAAGAAATGTGAGTTGCCATATCAGCCACATGACACGAGCTCAAATTTTCCATTGATACCAATTAAAAAAGAAAATTGATTTAAATTTTATCTGAAATTTTCATAATGTTATTGCATATTTGGGAGATTTTTTTTAAATGAAATGTTTTTAACCTTGTAAGCGGAATCCCAATTTTTGGTTCTCTCTGCCACATTTTGTCTAGGATCAAAGTGTAGTAAAGACAAACTTCTCATCTATGAAATCCCATCAACAGACTTCAGATGCAATGGACAAAATCTGCAGGCAAAATAAAAAAAATCTGCAGGAAAAAAAAACTTCCAAATTGTCAGTGATGCATTTCTAAATGAGTCGTATTAATTCACAATGTAACCACTTGGCGACAGTGACGGACCTTACAATTGTAAACAAAGACAGAAAGTACAATACATTAGCATGTTCATGAGAAAGTAGCTGTGAGAAATCTATTATTTTTGTTATTTTGATTACAGATCTATATTAAGTATATATTTATTTATGCCATATATACATGTTTATAGTATTTACATTATGACCATAATAACTGGTAGTTACTATAGTGGTTTTATAAGTCAAAAATAATCCCTTCCCATCTACGGACATTCAGCTTTAATAGACCACACCTCCCTCCTATTAGTCCATTGATGAGAGGTTTGTCTGTATATGTCTTTTTTCTTTCATGTCAATGAAACATGCCATTAACATTCAATTAGTAGATGGCTATTTATTTGTAGCCATAGAGTAGTTAGTCTTGCTATATCAGAGATCAATTCTTACGAAATGTTTTGTACTAATGACCTAGTTTCCCTTATCCTACAGGATATCCTGTAGAATACAATGGAAACTTACTCTGTAATTATAGAAGTGTGTAGAATTAATTAATCTAGAGGAGAAGAGGTAGATTCATACCTTTTCCAAAGGTATTTGCACTTAAGTGAATATAATAATCCTGACTGGAATTGGAACTTGGCTCCCCAATTTTCAATTCTGAGTTGTTATACATTACATTACCCACACATCCAAACTCACAGCACCTGGTATTCTAAAGTGGTTTGCCTATCTAGGTACTGACCAGGATAGCCATTGCTTAACTTGTGATTGTATGAGAACTAGTGTTTCAATGCGATGTGGCCATAAGCTCCAAGTATTTTTTTAAAGCAGATATTCTTTCTCATACGTTTTTTTTTAATATAATTGTTTTATCAGACAAGATCAAACAAGAACTCTCACCCATGTGGCTAAGAAAAGTTAATTTGTATATTTCAGTTATTTTTATCTATTTGCATTGAAGTGTGTCCCAAAGTGAACAGGAAAAATTCCTTGTCAGAAATGTAAATGATATTCCTGGAAAATCTATCCATATTGATAAACAGCTTGCCTTACAACCTCTCATGCACATGCACACGCAGGGTTTATTTAGACACAGGGTTCATTTAGACAAGATCAATGTCTGCATCTTTTTAGTCTCCATCTTATTTCAGAGAGTATATTCTCTCTCCAAGTACAAAAAGATCATTTCTACTGAGATTTGCATTCTCTACGCTTCATACATACACACATATATACATACATAGAGTTTGGCTTGGTTTGGTTTGGCATATCAACCCCTTATTGGTCATTTAATTCCGAAATTTAATTTTCTTGGAAGCTTTGGTCATTTTTCCTTTCCTTTTCCTATAATGTACTGCTAGTAATTTTTTTTAACTATAAAAAATGTACTGTTGTTATTCATACTACAAAAATGTATTTTTATACTTTCATAATGTTTTGACCGCAGTTTGTGGGGTTCACTATTTGCCAATAACTGGGACCCTAACATGTGCTACCACCCTGGGTCAGAAACAACAGCAATTAAAAGGTGGTTCAACACTCCTCAAAACCTCCCAATGCTGCCACATGTAGTTTATCGTTATACCCAGGATGAACATATATAGAGGCATCTATGGATAGCAGATGTAATTTGAAGAGAAAATAATGAAATAATTAAGATGCTGACATTCCACATTACTTCAAATAAAACATTAGGAAGGAAACCCCCATTAATATGTGAAAGAGTGATAACATTTACTGAATCTGAAGAACCTGTTTTCCTGAAAAATTGTTTTAAGAGAAAGATTTTATAAAATTAAGCCAAAAGTGATACTGGCTGCCTGGTCAATGAATGCCAAATGTTTCTTTGAAGGGAAATGGCTAATATTACAATTACCATCAATTATGGAGGACTATAGAGTCTATAAGAAGAGATTTGAGGCAACAAAGGTGTGATTTGACAGAAGCATGCTGAGAATATTGTGAAGCAACAAAGGAGTTTTAAGGAAAATGGAAAAATGTCTTTAGAATCAAGAAGAGACAGCTGAAATTGTAAGAAAACAGTAGATGTATGGATTTTAGCAAAAGGGTGAACCGAAAATGTGATTGAAGATGGCAAAATCAGGAAATTATAGAAATTTGACTTTCTGGGAATTAACAGATGGCAGAAAATGAGACACAAAAAATATCTGAAGATGTATTGGAATAGTGAATAATACCTTTCAAAGCTAAGCAAAGTATTAAGAAACAGAGCAATTCATTAGAAACAAAGAAAAGATTGCTGAAATATTATATAATATCAGTTCTATAGGTGTACAACCATATCATGTTGAAACATTGGTTCTTATCTGATTACTGGAATTAAGTAACATCAAATCTGGTTAGTACCTACATAGATGACTGTTTGGGAATACTAAGAGCTGTAACAGTGGATGTGTGATGTATGGATGGCAGAATAGATAAGGGCTCAGGATGAGAAATTAGAGAATAGAATTCAAATTCCAGTGGCATTCGTTACATTATAATCAAATACCATTGATTGATCATGAATTGAAAGGAGACATAATCACCCAAGTGTGTCACATCCATTCTGAGAAGAAGAAATTCTATATAGCAGTAAAATCGAATCAATGCAACACAAATATCAATTTGTGAAAGTTTATCTACAATAAACAACACCTTATTAAAAATTGGAAAAATACAATAAAAAAACAAAAAAGACAGACCTTGTTGGTTCTATTTAAATTTAATCAAACTTGTTTGTATATATATATATATATATATATATATATATATATATATATATATATATATATATATATATATATATATATCCTTGAAAACAAATGTAGTACATTCCTAAAGTACTCAGAAAAAAAATAATATAAAAAAAGTAAAATAAATATGAACTTTTGCAAATTTACCAATAGCACAAGACAAGATATTTCTGAGAAGAAGTATTGTAATTATTTGCACTATTTACATTGTTTGGACTGTTGTCCTCATCTTTGTTGCCATATTCACAATATTTCAACTGTTGTATGCTCAGACCTTCTCCAGGTGATTGGAATTTCAAACTGAACCTTTTATTTTGTCCACCAGGGTAGATTGTTCTAGTTCCACATGCCATGCATTTCCCTCCTCCAAATTTTTGTTCACCACTGCAGAAGCCAGTACTTGCAACTCAATGGGTCAAGTTACTGGATACAACCAATGCTTTTATCCACTGGAACATGTGTTCATGAGGATATCAGTCTATGAATTTTTGGGATATATAAATTTAATATCTCAGTAACCATTTTTACCAGAGCTCATATTGCAATTTTGTTCTTATTATTGCTTTTCTCTATCACTTCGTATTACTGGTTCCCATATTGTATTCATTTCTATGCTTGGCTGGCTTAGGAGATTTTTGTAACCTAGCATATGTGCTGATTCTTTAAGTTTTTGCATTTTCCAGTGATGTTCTCTGTCTATTATTTCAACTTCATCCCAAAGGGAGCAGTGACCTCCCTTTTTCCTCCATATATGGTCAGCTATGCCTGATTTTTCTATTTCTCTTCGTGTTACGGCTTTATCATATTCTTGCAACCTCACCTTCAGGGTGGTGGCCAGTTTCTCATTTATATTTCTTACCCCAGCTGCACAGGATGGCATACACACAGTCCTTAGTCAAACTGGGACAGAAGGGTAGAAAAGGATAACAGCACTCAGAAAACAGCTTCGGTCTGCCTACCCTATGTGAATGGATTATCAGAGAAAATACAAAAGATATGTGGTCCATTTAAGATTATGATGACCTTCAAAAGAAAAATACAAAAACTTAAGAAATAAGCATGATGAACAGTGGACGAAATAAAGGATTCAGTTCGAAATTTCAATCACCTGATGAAGGCTGGTGTGTACAAGGGCTGAAACATCGTGAATATGGTAACAAGGATGTGGACAACAGTCCAAAATATAAATAGTGTAAATAATAAAACAACTAATTCAGAAATTTAAAAAACTTAATAAAATATTTGATAGAACTTGTCAATATTATTTAACACAAATATGATTGATATATACATATACATATATATATATATATATATATATATATATATATATATATATATATATATATGTATAAAAGGGGTATTTTGGAAGCAATAATTCTTTGAAACATGTTTGGTTAACTGTCTGTAGATTTTTTTAATAAATCTTTTAAATTTTCCATTGTTTTATGTTGTTGGTAAATTTGTCAAAGTTCATATTTATTTTTATTTTATATTATTTTTTATGAGTACTTTTGAATGTCACTACATTTGTTTGCAAAGATTGTTCTGTGTATATTTATGCAACTGTTTTTTTTTAATTCTGATGTTCTTACATTTGACAGAAATAATTTCATGTCACTCAATGTGATGTCATTTCAGTGGTCAAATTGATTTTTTAAAACCACGTTTCAATATATCATGCTCTATAGAGAAAGACACGTTTCTCTTTTATTACAACAACCTCCAGAATTTGGTGCCTTTCTTTGCAATGTGTAATATATAAAATGATGGTGTTATCTAATAAAATTTGTCTTATGTTCATATTATTTTGCTTATTTGCCATACATTCATCTATATCTAAGTTATATATTCACACACACACACACACACACACACACACACACATATATATATATATAACTCGAGAAAAATCTTAAAAATCCATTTTGATTATGATTTATTTTGTGACTATTTTTTTTTATATTCATCTCTTCCCACCAAAGGTTTTTAATATTAAGAATCTTATTAAGAAGCTTAGAACCTTCGGTCTGAAGAGATGAATATAAAAATATTCATAAAATAAATTGTAACTGAAATGGATCTTTAAAGTTTTTTCTTGAGTTATTATTATTATAATGCTCTGTAGTTTACATTGAGCTCTCTTTAGATTAATAACCTCTTTGGAATTAGCCCTACCAGTCACAAATTTGTATTATTTATATCTATATATATGATGGACTCTCCCGTAGTATTTGATGCATAAGGGTCAATCAGTTCAGTTTCTAAGAACTGACAGCCAGACACTAGCATATATGATTTCATTATAGTGGTGAAGGTTTTCTGCAGAATCAATCACACTTTTTGAAGGGCTGAATACAGAGACCTGGTGCTCAGTATACCACAAGGTCCCCAAATGACCATCCACAGGTTTTGAATTCAGAGTTGCCCTTCTCCTAGACCAGTTGCCATCCAAGGCTATAGAACCCAGTCTGTCCTGCTATTTACTTATATCTGGAGGGAGAAGAAGAAGATTAATACCTTTCCCAAGGGTATTAGCATGTAAGTGAATTCGACTGGAATTCAAACTCGACTCTCTGATTCCTCAATCTGAGTTGCTATCCACTACTCTACTGTTCCTCCTATATATATATATGCTAGCACAAAATCACAAATAATTGTGACCAAAGATTTGAGCATACTGGCCTTATTTAAAAATGTCAGTTCTGCTAGATATTATCTGCTTTCTCCCTCTAAGGTCTGCTCAGTGTAGATGCAATATAAGCCACTGTTTGGCTCTGAAACACGCTGATGTTCCTAAGCAGGCATATGTAACAGGGATTAGCTAGAACCCTAGCAAACAGTCATATCTGAAATAAGTAGCCAGCTATTACATATATAGGGGTTAAATTAAGAGAAATTTTATTGCAACTTGCTGACTGTTTTACTTTCACTTACCAATTCTTGAGACAGTTGGTCAGATTGAAATATTCATTTCATGTAATTTTGGTAGACCATAGAATGTAGGTAGTGTGGGGTGATCTGTCTTTGTAAGAAGGCCATATTTTATTGTTTTTTTTTTTAATTAATTTTAAAGGAGAAAAGCAACTGAAATAAAGAAAGATAAAGAAAAGGACATATTGATATCAATAAATTTATCCCAATGGGGAGGTCTAGAATTATCAGTCAATATTCATGTAATAGCAATTCAATGCAGACAACATATTTTGCGAGTTTTTACTTGTATCAACTGATATTTCTGCATAAATGGAGATTGTTAAATAGATTTATTCATGACCAGAGAACTTGTGTGAATTATGGAGTGGCCCTCAATGTATCAAAGAGAAGTGCTTATATATCTTTTTATATTAACAGAAATACACAATATATGTATGTGTGTGGGTGTGTGTATACATATTCTTTTCTACTAATGCTTTTATATATATATATATATATATAGATGCGATAATGATATATAACTTATATATTAAGAAAAAGTTTTGGGGAAAAGTGAAACGGTGGAAAAAAGTTTTTGTGAGGTGTGTTTAATCCTTTAGGACTTTATTGGACTAAATTTGTTTGTGTTAGCGCGACTACACATGCACACGAATAAGAGATGTTGGGAATTCTAAATTTTGAATTATTTTAAATTTAAAAAATTTTTTTATTTGTTTTGGCTATATAATCTTGCTGATTTCTTTTTCTTTATGTTTCCATGACTTTTGTTATCAGATATCCTACACCGTGATAATAGAAGATCTGCAAGGAATGGTGAAATATTGTAAGTGCCTGGGTGCAAATTTACTGTGGATGATTTAGTGATCAAGGCACCCTCTAAACATTTTGGTCTTTGATCAGAGTAGTATTTTTATATTGGGTTTGTCAGGAGTGGCCATTTTTCTATTTGTGAATATTTATTAGCCTTTTGTTTTGCATTTCATATAAAATAGGGTAGTGAATAAGCTTGAAAGTGTTTTCCATGTATTTCCCCTCTAAATATAAATATTGAGAGATGAAAATTCTGAATGCTTTTAAGTAGAATCATGTAATTATTCCACATTTTATTTTGTTGTTGTTGTGGCCTTGTTAGGGCCAGAAATAAAGACACAAGAGAGGAATTGAGTTAAGCAAATACATTAACAGAAACAGTAATACAAACATATACAAATGAGAGTGTTACAGCAAGAATGTTTGGTCTGACTGCTGGAAAACGTCCCTCTCCAAAAGACAGTACCTGCTCCTATTTATAGCTAGGTGAGTCCATACATGTGTGGGTAAATTACCATAGCCATTGTTATGATGGAAATAGAAATTTATTGGATCATATTTGTTGGTTGATTTTTGGTGGACACTAAGCTTTAAGCTACTTTTAATGCAGTGTAGCATGATATCTAGGAAAGGTAAAGTAATATTTTCTTCCATTTTGTATGCAAATTCTATTGTATATTAAACTTTGTTTAGTTTATCTACAAGTTTATGTAAATCAACATCATGAGGATATATTAATAGAGTATCATCAATATATTGGAAGTATGGTGATTGTTTGGATAAAATATTTTGGAAGTGACCAGATTCGAAAAATTCTAAGAAAATACATGCCATCTCTCCACTAAGAGACGATCTCATTGGTAATCCAATTTTTTGTTTATAAAAATTATTATTAAATGTGAAATAGCATTGATTGGTGACGAGATGACAGATTTTTTTTTATTCTTTTAGCTATTATGAGGGAGAGGTTAATCTTTGATTGTGTTAAATGCTATTTTAAGAGATTTAAGCATTTTTCAATGTAGGCGTTGTGTAAAGGGATATTATATCTAGACATGTTTTGTGAGTTTTAGGGAGACCTTAAAGTTTGGGTATCTTAGGGTGATATTCTATAACTTGATTTTTTTTTTCATTTTTAATTAGTTTTCTAATATCCTTGTTAAATTTTTGTAATTATTTTCTGTTTGTTTGTTTTTTCATATATGTCATTTTCATTGAGTAGTGAAGAAATTTTTTTCCTTGTATATATTTTTGTTCATGGTAACAATCCCACCTCCACTGTCTGAAGAGGTAATATAATTTCCTTATCTTTTGCTAGGTTCCAAAGTGCATTTAAGTGTCTTTTTTGTAAAGTTCTTTCATTGTTGGTTTCTATAGTAGCAGCAATTATTTGTTGAATGAAGCCTTTGGTTAATTCAGTCATTTTGTCTATGATTTTTTACAGTTATGTCTACTAGCATATATCTATGAATCCCTGTGATGAATTTTAGGGCTCCTTGTTTAGTACTGGACATTGTAAGAGACTGGACACAAATTTACTGTGGATTATCTAGTGATTAAGGTACTCTATAAACATTTTCTTTTATTATCACACTATAGGATATCTCATAACAAAAGTAATGTAGATAAAAAGAACATAAATGAAATTGGTGAGATTAAATACACAAAACACATTAAAAGAAGAAAAATAATTTAGAATTTAGAATTCCCAGTATCTGTTGTTTGTGTGCATGTGTAGTTGGACTTTTTCCACTTTGTCATATATATATATATATATATATATATATATATATGTGTGTGTGTGTTTGTGTGTGTGTGCATATAAGAGCTATAGATTGCTATATATTATTGTATATAAGCAGATGTTTGTATCTGAACAGTTATTTCCGTAATATATATCTGTCTCTCCCTCTGTACAATATATATATATATATATATATATATATATATATATATATACTAGACACATTATTTTTTGTGTGTATATATATATATATATATATATATTATTTTTGTGTATATATATATATATATATATATATATATATATATATATATATATATATATATATATATATATATACTAGACACATTATTTTTGTGTGTATATATATATATATATATATATATATATATAAATAAAGGTAAAAGGTATAGTAGTTCCAATGAAAGAAAAGTGTATATTAAAAAGAAGAGAAACTACAAACGTTTTTGGTTGTAATGTGGGTTTTTTTTTTTTTAAATATATTATGCTTTATTTTCCATAATTTTGATATGTGTGTTTCTGGTCTCACGACTTTCATCAGGCAAAGAGTGGATATTTTCACATATTATTAAAAGGAATTCATTTTTCTTATGCTTTTCGATGTTAAATATTCTTGATATTAGTCATTTTTTTTATTGTGTGTTAGTGGCTCTAATGTCTTCCTTGAAATGGCATTGAAAAAGTTCTGCATGAATATATATCAATGGTGACTCTGGTAATCAGGTTTGTTGGGCTTAGCCTGGATAAGTCAAAATTCAAGTATATCTATTTCAAAACAACAAAAAACTTTTGTAGTGCATCTTTTTCATTCTTAACTTCAGCTGGACCTAAAATTTATTGTTTTAACTCTGTGCCTCAGAATATTGACCAAAATACAATTTGTTGATATTGTTCATAATAAAGAAGTAATAAAGAAGAGAGAAAGAAAAAACAAAGAATAAAAGTAAGTAAAAAATGAATGAAATAAAATTAACATGGCTACTCCAGCTATGCAGATCTGAACTCTATCTGAGCTGTTATCCTGAAATGGATATATTTAATTGGCAATGTGTTCCATGATTTAATTTTATAAATAATCTTTTAAAAATCTCTAATGATTTGTATGCCCTGTTTTTCAAAGAACACATTTTTATTTTAACTTTAAATAGTTTATTCTTTACAGTATAAACACATATATACAAACACACACTTGAGATATATACAAACATTATTTAAAAAAAACATATCTGGCTAGAGACTTTTAAAAATTATATATTTTAGTTAGAGTAAAGGAATCATTTTGACATTTAGGTTATACCAATAGTACACTTTGTTACAGACTGCAATGTGCCACACAAACATTGATGACCTAGAGTCACCATTGATATACTGCTACCAGCAAGCAGAAATATTTCTTCTCCTGATGATGGCCATTTTGTCCGAAACTAGTCGAGGAATCTAAATGAAGTAATAATAAAAAACGAAAGAATATTAATCTACAACCCAGTGTCTGAAGATTTTAATTTTTTAATATTTTTTTTATTGTTCAATATATATATATATATATATATATATATATATATACAATAAAATATAGTTTTTGGGGTATGCTAAAGTTATGTGTAAAAGTCCTCGATATCAGAAATAGACTATAAGAGTGGACACTGAGGTCAACAACAAGCAGTGACAGTCTGTTTCATACTTGAATGCAATCTTAAGACCATGCATGTTGTGTTTTGGTCTGACTATTTATATATGCTAGCCAATGGTGCATTATGGGTAGTAAGGTCTATTGCATTATTATTATTGAGTAGATAGTAATGGTTATGCTTCATATTATTCTAGGGGATATTGTGTAGGAATAATTGTAGATCTGAATGCCAAACGCAAAACACATGGAACAGACTGTTACCATTTGGTGTTGATCTCATTGTTAACATATATACAGGAGGCTGCAAAAGTAGTTATACAGTAAATATTATACCACTATTACCAGTATTATAATAATGGTTTTAGGTTTCATTTAATTCATTAAAATTATTTTTAATATTTTTATTTTCATAATTTCTATTATAATACATTTATTATCATTTTTATTTATTAATAAATAATAATATTAAATGTTTTGCAGGTAAAGTGGTAATTTGACATTGGTTGTTAATTTAATGGATAAGGAGCAGTATTGGAAGACAATACAATAGGTTTAGTGAGCATATTTTGTAAAAATGTTTTTCATTACAGTATACCAACTTTCACACCCGTTGTGTGTATCTCTCTATAGCTCTAACATTCGCCCCACACTCTCATACTTACACTCTCACTAAATTTTATTTTTTATTCCCAGAGTTGTTTTTTCTGTTTTATTTTTGAATTTGTAGGTCTGATGAATTGGATCATATTTACGATTCCAATGGAATAAATTATGACCATGGAATATTAGTGTTTAAGCCTTTTTTTTATATATATATATATATATATATATATATATATATATATATATATATATATATATATATATATATACAGAGTACAATAAAATACCTCCTACATATATTTCCCAGAAATACCTGCCACATAATGGCAAGACTTCAGTGGCAATGGTGTCTTCATCTAGCTAATGTCTTACCATTATGTAGGAGGTATTATTGTCACACCATGTATACCTAGACAGATATTGTCAAATCTCTACATACATGCAGATAGATAGATAGATAGATAGATAGATAAATAGATAGATAGATAAAAATTTCTGATGCAGCTAAATAAATAGTGAAAATTTATAAAACTTTCCCATTTTTTCTTTATTCAATCAGAGATAGATAGATAGATAGATAGATAGATAGATAGATAGATAGATAGATAGATAACTCAAAGGGTTTAGGACAGACAGACTTGATATGTTTTGATATAGAGTGCCATATATGGATATTAAACAGATTTCAAGATAGACATGAACAAATTGTGATATATAGATAAGTAAACGCAGTGAGTTAAACATGTTTAAAATGAGATTACTATCTATCAAGCCATCTTTCTGAAATGACTGGAACAAAATGAGGTCAGGAGAAAAAGACTATGGGAAATGTTTAGTAGGCAAAGATTTAGTTTTATTGATTGACAAAAATAGAACCAACCATTCCGTAACAAGATTTCGGAAAATTATTTTGAAAATCCATTCAATATTATTGTTCTCAGTTTCTTCTATCAACTAAAGAGCCATTTTGTTCTTATAAAAGACAATAATTACTTATTGTTTGAAGATATCTTCTTTCAGAGAGAGAAATAAAAGGAATCCTTTGACAAAGATGATGTCTCTGAAAATATTTCATGTTTTATGGGCAGGCAATGACCAGTTTTGAGCTGATTATCCATAAAGTATATTGTAAAAGTAATGTACAGATAGTTATAAATCAATCAGAGTTAGAACACTGAAAAATATAAATACAAAATAACAGGCAGTGTACAATAGATATTTGTATAAAACAGAAAAGCCTTAATATTGAACAAATATCTATATGACATTGTGACAAAATGACAGCCACCATATGACAGTGGACAAACGAGGAGGCCTGAAATGTAATAAGATATTTGTGCACTAAAGTCAACCATCCAAATTTATGTCATAATGTAATTTGATTGAAAATAAATGTCCATCAAATGTATGGACATTTATTTTTAGCTTTTGGAACAGCTGATGAGGACTTTCTTAAGAACATGATGTTGGGTAATTGTATAACCCTCTGTGATCAGATGAGAACGGGTGTTTCAATGTGAGATGGCTAAAAACATTATATATATATCAGATTATATATATATATATATATATATATATATATATATATATAATATGAATCATTTTTCTCACTCATGTATGTTTTGGTCTTGTGAAATAAAATTATTTTCCTATTCCTGATGAGACTGATTAATTGTTAAAACAATTCAAAGTAGCAGTTTCCAAAATTGTCTTATATATTTACCATTCCATCAGATTGTGATCCAACTTTACACACACACACATACATGCATATATATATATATATATATGTTGTAATGGAATGTACCACACTCCATATCATATATGTGGACTGACTATATCAGTAGACATATATAGTAAACACAGGACATACCTGGTGGACTTGCTTCGGAATTACTAGCTTGCAAACCGATGTCTTTCCTTAGTGTATTCTCTTTTACAATGAACCTCTCTTTCACAATGAACCTCTCTTTCTTTCATCTATGCCTGTGTTGCTGTTCCTTTCACTTGAGTACCACCTTGTCTGTAACCTTCTTTAAGGAGACAACAATATATATATATATATGTGGGCTGGTCAAAAAGTATTACAACTGGTGCTATGAAAATAAGACTACAACATATATCAATTTGACATTCAAAGTATTCCCCTTCTGAAGTTACACACTTTATCCAGAAACATTTCCATTGATGGAAATGATCCTGGAACTCCTTTCGATGGATAGCAAACAGCCACTTATGTTCATTTTCTTGGATTTCCTCAACGTCTTGAAATTTTGTCCCTTTCAAGTGGGATTCGATTTTTGAAGAGAAAATAATTGTGAAGAGTATGATCTGAGGAGTATGGTGGTTGTCAGACCTGAGGAAGATTCTCCAAAAACTGCTACACAAGTAATGGGTACTGATGAAATCTCTGTGGTGTGTCAATCTGTGTAAAGTGACATCAAGTTCAATCTGTCCAAAGTGACATCACTGTGTACTTTAGCTCCATTACCATAGCAAAAGTCCTGATACTTTTTGATCAGACCATATATCTAGAAAACTGGAAGTCAAAAACGCTACAACTGAAAGAAAAGAGGAAGGAGGAAAAAGAAGGGATAGGTTAAGGAGTGATTGTAAAGTGAAAAAACAACAAAAAGGATAAATAACCACAATATTCAACAAATAGGTACATACATATAGATGAGAGCATGTCTGCATGTGCATAATTGCACACACATGCACATACATGATGAAGAAACGAAAAACTTGCACCAGTGAAAAGTGCATATTATAAAGAAAAATCGAGAACTATAAGCAGGCAATTGCTGATATACCTGATGAGTGGACAGAGTGATTCTCAGAGGTTGTGTCTTTGAAACTCTGCAGAAAGTTCACATAGTGTTACACAAGCTATGAATGAATATTTTGATCAACTTGTTATTTTTTATGGTTTATTAACCCTTTGTAAGTTATTTAAAGCAGACACTAATTTTGGATTGTATGAACAATTCTTTTTTTGTGAGTGAATATTGCATTAACAATTTAATGATAAAAACAATTATTTTTCTAGGTACATACTATTTAACCCCTATGGAAGAGATAGATTCATACTTTTCCTAAGGCTATTTGCATACGATTGAATGTAACAAACCCAATTGCAATCTGAACTTGACCCTCAAATTTCTCATTCTGGGCAACTGTCCATTACATCACCCTCAAACCTGCATGCATCATCTTACTCTAAAAACCAGGGATGGAGCTACCCAATCCCCACTTACCAACCATGACAGAGTTCCAAAGCATACATTTCATGTCTCTCGGTCACTTTACTTTGTTGGGCAGAAAACTTTTCTGCGGCCACTCTTATATTACTTTATTGGCAATGATTTATTTCCAGCCCTACAATCACTTTCCCACAGCCAAAACATTACTCTATTGCTATTCTCATGGAAAATGCTTAGACAAGCTACATTCCTTAGTTCCACTAGTTCAGACCTTTACAGCTAGAAACTGCCATGCCACATCATAGATCTTTCTGATCCCCATATATCATTGGTCAGAAAGAGACTTCTGTGAAGATGCTTCTCTGATCACTACAATATTTCTGTAGGGTCAACTGTTATATATCCTATATATCCCCATAATCTGAACTTAATTTCTTTTCTTACATCCATACATCAATCTCATTCAGTAACCTTTTATCTTGAGTGCCACCTAGGTCTGATACTGGGTAAACCTTTAGTAAACAAAAATAAATTAAAAAATGAAAAACAGGTTAAAAACAAAGATTTATTCCATGACTTGATCTATTGCCTCTGATTCTCCCAAAATAAAAAAAAGTGAAAAATTCAGCAATCAGTGAAGAAATTGCATATTTTGAGATTTTCTGTGTTGTAAGTTGGTTAATGGAGTCAGATAATGTAAAACAATAGACAGACTAAGGAAAGAGACCAGGATGTTTGCATGGATGATCATCCTGATGCCCAAACAACAGTACTGAACATATGGCCAACCTGAGAAAAGTGTGACACAAGCGATATAGTTAGGACGCTTTACTGTATTTATCACCTAGTCCTATTATCTTTTTGGACACCTTAAATGGCATTTATCTAGAAAGTGGTTCTGCACAAATGACACTGTTGTTGCAGAGGTGCAAGGGTGGCTCCAGCTGTTTGACAACCTTCTTCAAATGTGTATTTATGCATTGATCAGAAAAATGTATCCATCTCAATGATTTCCATGCAGAAATGTTGCATAGGCTTGCTGGTAACATATGCACAATATTTTATTTGTTCAATGAATAAACATGTCAGACTAGTAAATGGTTTTAACTTATCTTTCAGTAATCCCATCTGTTGGTATCCTTTTTTTTTTTTTAAACAATTTGACTGATTTAGTTTTTTAGATTCAACAGGTGTTATCATTTGTAGAACTAAATTTACCAGAAGCTACAAGCCTCAAACAGGAACAGTTTTAAATTTTTATTAGGGTAAGTTTTTTTGTTTAATAAAAGGTTTTCATGACCAAAAACCCCTTAAGCTTCAGGGTTGACAAACACAAAAATGAATACTGATCTCTCATTGGGAGAAACTACTGAAATCAGAAAAATCCTAGCAAAAAACTGGGCTATGTGAGAAGCCTGTGTCTGAGTTATGGCTGGCTTAATGAGTCAGGTGAACATTTGTACGCAGGTATATTTCAGTTTCTGTTTTCTGGAGATGCAGGCCAGGTGTTCATTGTCGAGCAGTAGAAGAAGTTGTATGTGTTCATGTTATACTGTTGTCAGAAAATGAATGAAAGGAATCTAGAGCAGTTGATTAGCATCAAATTTTGAGTCAAGAGACTAATAAAAGTGATAGTGTAATGTTAGCCATATTAAAAATGGCTTAAGGTGAACATTCTATAAAGAAATCAATTCATTTTAGTTAAAGATGTTACAAAATACTACTGAAGTGCATGTAAATTATTATCATATATTGGGAATGTGATGAAAGAAATAAAAGCCGAAATAAATCATCTTTTGTTACTTTGATATTTCACATTCTTAAAAATGATTGGTTCCTGGTACTGGCCAAGAAAACACCTGACACATTTTGCCATGCTTTTCTTTACAAAAGTCAATGTAATCTAAAAATGGAGGAATCAGTGCATATCCTAGGCTACAAAAATCTCTTAAGCTAGCCAAGCATAGAAATGAATACAATATGAAGACCAGTAATAACAAATGAGGTGAAAAATTATAAAAAAAAAATCATAATAGTAATATGAGCTCTGGTAAGAAAAAGACAGATTATGTTTATATGTCCCCATTCACTCACCAGTGGTCCCCATGGACATATAACCCAGTGATGAAAAGCATTGATTGATCGATTCAAAAAGTGACTTGACCCAAAGAGTTGTGAGTTCAGAACAAAAACGTGGCAATTTATCAAGGTGAATTAACTAAAACTGGGATATCCAAAGGTATGGTATGTGGAATTCGAACAGTCTACCCCTGTGGACTAAATAAAGGGTTCAGTTTGAAATTCCAACAAATATCACCTGAAGAAGGCTGGAGTGTACAACGGCCAAAACATTGTGAATGTAATAGTAAAGCTGAGGACAACAGTCCAAACAATGTAAATAAAAATGGAGTATTTTGCTTTTCTTTTTTTGATAATTTCACTCAAGGCATGGCGACAAAGCCACTATGCCACAGGGGGTTAATGAGATTAAAAGAATCTGTGAAAAATCATTACTAAGGCAAGTGGATCACAACAGAACAGGATTCAGGGAGACAGAGGTTGATAATAGACATTGCATTTTTTAAGATCAAAGTTGACTGTACAGCAAGAAGCTGGAAGAGAGGTCCACAAGGGAAAGTGTGAGAGAAGAAACTGTTAGCATAGAACTTATGGTTAAATCTAGCCATTTCAACAGTAAAATGATGTGACCTAGCTTAAAATGGCTTAAGGTGAACATTCTATAAAGAAATTAAATGTTTTTGCATTGTTCAGGTTTTTTTTAAGACGGTTTAAAAAGTTTTGCATGATGATGCAAAAAGTGGACAGCCAAAAACAAAAAGAAAATATGCAAATGTAGACAGAGTGTGAACCTTGATGCACTCAGATCAAAGACTTTTGCAGAGGATTTGGTGATGAAATATATTTCCTCAGAAATGTCCTGAGTCTTGACAATTTTACAAATTGGTCCTGTGAAAACAAAATTTGCTTACCTGGTTGCTATTGATTACTGCCACCTTCAAAATACTCCCCTTATAAAGTTAGAGGTGATAGGGACCAGCTAAGCAAACTTAACTTTTACAGGGCCATTCTGGGAATTGCCACACCTTGCATACCCAATCTACTGTGACATAGCTGTCTGTACATCTCTCAAAAAACAATATTAAATTTACAAATTGGTATAGCAATTGTAGAAAGTAGAATCAACAAACTGAATTCAGTTCTTCACTTTCTTTTAACTCTTACATTAAGTAACCTTCTACCAAGTGTGGCTCTTGGGCTTTGTATTGGGTGAACTGTAGTATATAAAATAAGTTTGCCTTAATTCCTTTAGAAGAAGCATGAACTCCATTTTCCCTGTGCTTTTTCTCATTATCTGATAGCTTTACAAAATATCTTGCTACAAGCATAGAATAATAGGTGTTTTATTAAAAATATCCCTTCTTTATAACTAGATGAATAGCCAAGAAAATGCAAGCAACTAATAAATTTGAAGACGTTTTTCTTTTATATGCAGTGTCCCTTCAAGATGTGGACAATCATGGCTCTCCATAACTTCCTGTTGGTTGCTCTAAGCAATGTTTGACTCTTCATCCATCCGTCTTTATCCTTAGTGTACCATACATTTACCAAAAATCATCAGGAAGTTTACTTAATGTTTCCCTCTTTATTTCAATGTCATATGAGTGTCAAGTTCTTAAAGACCCATTTCTTCATTATGTATGTCCTAGGAATTTCAACTATCTTTTCCTGATTCTAAGTACATGTGTCCTTTTTGTTCCCATTTTCCTGAAAACTTTCACATTGCTCACATGTTTAGTCCATGGTATTCTCAGTATTCTTCAGTCACTTTGAGTCTCTTCTTCATCTTTGAGGAAACTGTTCAGCATTCACCAACATACAGGAGGACTGATATGACATATTGTACTCAAAATTTACAACAGACTGTGAAAAGTAGCCAGGTCCACAGGTGACTTGGGGTTGCACCCCATTCACTGAATGCAGAAGTTCATGACTTCATGCCTGCATCTGGTATTGCAAGAATAAGAATATAGGACAAATGGATATTACTCTAAATGTTATTTTAGTGGATACACATTGTTTGAGTAGACACCCTGTTTGTTTTTTAAACAATGTAAATTATGTCTATTGGCCTGTGCATTTAAAAGATTTAATAAAGAAAAATGTCTCTTGGCAGACAAAATTTACACTATTTTAAAAAATAAAAAATAGGGTGTCTACTCAAACAAGGCATAAACTTCTAATGTATTTAACTAAAACTCTGAAATTTTATTTACTATTGAATTACTTTTCATTTTCTCAATAGGAGTAGATACATTCACCTATCATCTGGTTCAAACTCCTCCTTTGGACAGGAGTGGAAGTTTATCATTTGTTTTCTGTTTAGGATTGGGTTTCCGGTTCCCTCTAAAATCTAGTTCAACTCTATACTTCTGATAATGTTGCTCCTTAATACTTTGAACTTTTATTTACTATTGAATTACATTTCTCAATAAGAACAGATAAGTTTGCTTATCACCTGTTTTACACTCCTCCCAGATCTTTTGAACAGAAGTAGAAGTTTATCCATTTACTTTCTATTTATGATTGGGTTTCCAGTTCCTTGTAAAACCTTTTCCTTCTCTTCATGTGTCCCCTTTTGTCTTGGTAGTATTATTTTCTTACATGGGCTGTTGCCTCTTGATCTGTAACATTCTACTTCTTGTAGCTCTAGAGCCTTGTACAGGCTGAATATCATTGTAAAAAAATATTGATTAAAATAATGCTTAGAGGATTAAGAAATAATGTTTAATTAAAAATAACACTCATTAACTCAACAGATTGATATATAAAGAACCACTGAAGAGATGAGTTAGGTACTTTCTCTCCTACATCACAGGAGACTGAAAGGTTTCTGTATTGAACTCAGGGTGATGGAGTTTGCACTACAGACTGGCTGAGACTAACTGAGAAAATATTGGTGTTAGCTGCTAAGAAAATTGGTTCACTGTGTAGTGTGAGACAATTTTTCTCTCCAGAATTTATCTTACATATCCATAAGTTTACCATCCATTACCATTCTTAGAATATTGATGCCATATATAGTCCAGTTCCCCTGATATTTATCTTGGACTTCTTGATAAAATCCAAAGAATCAGCAATATTATTGGTCATAATCTGGCATCTTGGCTTTCCCACAACTGTAAGGCTGTCTCTCTGTGCCTTTTTGATAAATATTTTCATGGTAAATGTTCAGATGAGCTCTTCGCTATGGTACATAGACTCTGAATTTAAGTGCAGTACTAGACTAGTGGCAAGATCTCATCAATTTAGAGTTGAGTTGGCTAGATGTAACTGTAAGTTCTATGCTAACAGTTTCTTTTCTCACACCTCTTGCTTGTGGAAATCCCTTCCATCTCCATGTTTTCCAGCTAATTTTAATCTGAAAAAATTTAAATGCAATGTCAATCACTGTCTATTGTCCTCCTGATTTCTCTTTTTTCTTCCTGCTCATTATTAATGTTTCTGTTTCTAATTCTTCCACACCCTGTAATCCCTTCTGTCTTAGTGGTTTGTTGCTTTGCATGGGGTGAAATAGATTTTTAAAAAAAGAATAAAATGTTAAGTAATGAAGATTCAAGTCTTGTGTTATTGCTTAATTGGTGCACATATTTTATTACACATTGTCTACAATGATAAATTGTGAACTTGTTGAATCTTCAGATAATATGCAGACTGGGAATTTAAAGAAAGAAACTAGAGAACAAAAAAAAACAATAAAAATGTTTTATTTTTGTTTATGATTTCTGTTTACTTCCCAGAAGTTGAAAAATAATCTCCATGTCAATGAAGGAGATGTATTTTATGAAACACAGCTTTAAGCCAGTCATGTATGAAGTTACTTAGACACATTTTTTAATCATTTCACCCCAAGCAAGGTGATAATGCCACTAAGTCACAAAGTGTTACTGATAGTGGAGAAAACTGAGAAAAAAGTTATTGAGAAGAAAAGTCAATAAAAGAACAGGATTCAAAGTGACAGAAGATGATGAGTGATATTGCATTTAAATTTTTGAAGGTTGTAGTTAATAGGAAAGCAAGAAGCTGGAAGAGAGTTCAACAAATGAGAAATGTGAGGGAAAATATATCATTAGAATAGAACTTATGCTTACACTTAGCAATTTCAACAGTGAAATTATGAGACCTTGCTGCCAATCTAGTACTGCACTTAAATTGGTAAAATCAAGGAATCAAAGTGGAAAGCTCATCAAAACAATTGACATGAAAAAACTTATAGAAAAGACACAGAGTAGTAACATTATGGCAGTGGAAAAGTGATTGAAGCAGGGATGCTAAGTCAGGACCAATAATATTGCAGATTCTTCTTTGTAATTTGTCAATAATCTCTAGATACATATAGAAGCACCAGGTTAGATGTGGGGAAAATATTCAATGCACAAATGAATGGTAATGGTAATATTAACTGTTTCCTTACAAGGAAACATTTGGAATTCATTGACTGAGCAGCCAGTACTTCTTTTGGCTTAACTTTCTAAAATCTTTCTCTTAAAATACTTTTTTTTAGGAAAACAGATTTCTCAGGTCCCGTAGCTGTTATCACTCTTTCTTGTATTGATGGGGGTTTCCTTCCTAACTTTTTATTTGAAATAGTGTGGAATATCAACATCTTGATTAAATCATTATTTTCTCTTTGAGTTACATGTACTATCCATTTTAGTTGTTGCTGCTGTTGGTACTCCTCAAATGATGTGGTTTCTGTTATTTGACAGAGTTCATTCTTTGTGTATCTTTAGAGCCAGTCCATAATGTTAAAAAAATATGATCTCTGCCAAGACCTCAAAGTTTCACTTTCATCATTGATCTTAAAAGGCACTTGTATCCATCTAACAGTTTACATATTTCTGAATAGGTTTGGCACCATGTATGTATCAATGTCTCAATCTGACAACGATGTTTAAGAACATGACTCAAGTTTTCAGGTTGATGTTTTGGTCTTGTATGGTAGACTTATAAAGATTGGAAGAGACAATAGATAATCCCTATTTGCTATAACAGAGAAAAGCAAATGAATGGTCAACATATATGGACACTTAATTGCATAATTGATTATTAGTGAGACAATTGTCCCAGCAGGAGAAATCAGGTTAGGTTTTAGACATTAGACTAGTATTATTAAACAAGGGACTACCCAACTGTGACTTGTACTTACTATCAATTTGACAACTTAATTCTCAGGTGTATTCAATTTACTCAAGCAATTCCCTTGTAGATATTTGTATTATTTAATGGGTCTTTATAGTCACTCAACATAACCCACCGAATGCCTTTGTGTATTTTAAAGAAGCACTTGTCTGGAAACATAAAACTTTCTGATCTAGTGGAAAAAGAGTTTGAGATTCAGATGTTTCCCTGTATTCAATAAGAACTGGTTTGATAGGCAATCAAGTGAATCATAGATGGGGAGGGAAGCTTAAAATTGGTCAGTAACTGATATCAAAACTTTTTCGATAGATTCTAGATATTGACATTTTCAATGAAGAATGATGATAAAGAAAAACAGTGAATAATATAGAAAGGGTGAAAGTAACTTTCAATAGTATGGACATAAATAATGCAAGTTTCATCAGACAAGAGTGTTGGCTGAGTAGATAATATTTCAATGTCTATATATAACATCATCAGAAAACATGAAAGGGAAGAACAGATTAGAAAATAATCAAAAATACAAAAGAATAAAGGAAACTATTTTAAATAAAATTTGCTTAGTATGTCCCCAGGTGAAATGGTCAAAAAATTGTGCTATGCCAGACATCAACGTCAGATCTGCCTAGAAAATTAGCTCTGAAAATGCTGTTTTGTTTTATTCTGGGTTCAAATATAAACTTCTGGTATTGATTGGAAATAGAAAGGTTGATTGATAAGTATCTCTAATCTATAAAACAAGTTTCAGATCAGATAGAATAATGGAACTGGTATCAAAATGAGGTAAATTTATTTCTCTTCAAAAGTACAAAGGTTGATTGATAAATGGAATGTTTCCAATTCTATAAAACAGGTTTTAGACCAAATAGTAGAATGAAACTGGTATCAAAATGAAGGAAAATCATTTCTCTCCAGATTTTAAATTTGTTTTTAGCATAGTCAGTGTTTTGTGCTACACATTTTCCAAATATTCTATCCTGTTTTTCATTCCACCCATGGAGAAAGTTTCTGGTTTACTTTTGATCCAACTGTATGTAGCAACTTCAATTTTGGCATTGGATGAAAAAGACACAAACTGAAATCTGTTGGTTCTAAATTGGTGCTGTACAGAGATTGTGCAAAGCTGAGAATTTCAGGTTTCTTGCCATTTGCACTAATTGTAGACTTCAATGTGACCTTATGTTGTTGTGATATCAAAAGGATTTCTTCTTTAAAACCATATTCTGCAGATGCATTAAGTACTCACAAAGTTCAGTTACTTTCATCAGGTTTTAATTCTTCTTGTTCCTTCATTACTTGGCACATACTGCTGTCAGTAAAGCATAAATAATGGACTATTCCATTTTGATTGCAAGGAAAGATAGAAAAGACATATCAGAGATGCTGTTTGAATTCAGTGAGGAAAAGAAAGAAAAAAAGGAAAATAGAAGAGGAGATAATTCTCATATGTGTTTAATGTCTGCTTCTGTGAAATAGAAAATCAGATCTTTTCATTTGTACCCTCCTACTTCTTTAAATAATGCCCTCATTCCTACTTGTTATTGCAATATTTTATGAAAGTTATTAAGGTCAAATATTTAACAATGCAATAGGTGAATTTCCACTGGTACAACTATTATCTCAGTTAATTTTGTTTGGTTCACAACATTCTACTTTCAAAAATTTGATCACTGATCACTGTTTTTTAAGTAACTCAGACATAGTACTCGTGACTCCTTTTATATGCCATATCACCTCAGGACGTGGCATTCATGGCTCTCCACAATTACATGTCCTGCATACCTATAGGCAATGTTTGCCTCCTTAATACCCTTCAGTTTCTGTTCTGCCATCCATTTACACAAGCTCGTTAGGTAGGTTATTCAATATTTCCTGTTGTCTCTCTTGCCTTTAATATGTTTTGTGAGTGGCAAATTTTCCAAACCCTCTTTTTTATTCAATGCATACTAAAGGAAAGAAGGGCAGAGGGAAACAGCGAGTAATGAGCTTGTGAAAATGGATATTGTATGGGAGTGATAGTAAGGGGACATATATTGCTTAGTACTACAAAGCATAGGAAGTTGTGAAGAGCCATGATCAACCTACTTAACATGCTTGTGAAAATGGATAGCAGAATAGAAAATGGGTGGAATAGATAAGGAACAAAGATTGCTGAGAGATACAAAGCATAGGAAGTTGTGGTGATCCATTATCACCTGCATCTTGAAGGGACATAACATAAAAGAAGAAAGAAGACCAGTGTGGATTTAAGTATGGTGTTGTAGATTGCTAAACAGTGATGCATAATGGGATTCCTTGCTTACTGAAGAATAGGACTGGAAATATTCTTTAATGTAAATTATGAAGTAACCATTACATGCTTTAGAGGAAAATAATTTATTATCTTTCATTTTATGCTTTGTACTACTAAAGTGTACTCAGAAGGAAAACTACAAAAAGTTAGTAAAGGAAAGGGAGAAGAAAGGACTAACTATTAACTACAAGAACACAGAATGTATGGTCACTAGCAGGAGAGATGTTCAAAGGTTCAAGCATCAAATTAACAACATCAAATGCAACAAGTACAAAAGTTTAATTATCTGGGTATTGTAATAATGGACAATAATGGAAAGAGTAACATAGAGATCAGAAAGTGTATCATAATAGCAAAAGTACCTTCCAGAAACTAAGTAAAGTATTAAGACAGAGAAATGTTTCATTAGAAACAAAGAAAAGAGTACTGAACTACTAAATCTATACTCCTGTATGACAGTGAATGTCAGACAATTTTCCCTACAGATGAAGAAGAGACTCTAAGCTACAGAGATGTCATTCTACTGAAGGGTGCTTATAATATCTGGACAGAGCATGTGAGTGATGAGGAAGTTTTAAAGAAAATAGGCATGAAAAGAACACTTGTGTTTTAGATCATTAAAAGTCAGTTGAAATTTGTAGGACACGATGAGGAAAGACAGCTTGGTAAACTTAACACTCATAGGATATAGTGAAAGGGGGGGTATTATAAAGAAATAATGAAGTGAATAGATGGTAGAGCAGGAACAAGGATGGATTGTAATGAGTCAAATGTTTCTTAGATCTACAAGGAACATAAAGTTGTGGAGAGCTCTGATCACTTACATCCTGAAGGAACATGACATATATGATGATGATGATCACTACTAGAAAAATACAGCTTCCTTTTCTATATGCATATCACATCTAAGTTCATCTGTATGAATAATTGTTGGAATGATGACTTTTCTCAGATTTATAGGAAATACTTTCAGAAACACTTGAAGAAGGCCAGAGAAAAGATCAGCCAAAGATTTTGAAAACAACATAAATAACACAAATAATTTAATTGTCCAAATATCTCTTGAAATTGTCTATTTTCTGTTATTTTTTTTTTTACTTTAGGTCACCCAATACAAGTCCCGAGAGCCACACAAAGTAGAGGGTTACTGAATGAGATTGTTTTAACAGAGGGGGAAGGAGGTGGTAAGAAGTGCGTATTATAAAGATATGTAGGATAGTGTGGTGTTCTGTATTTTCATGGCTTCAGCCCTTTGGAACCCAATGCCACTTCATAGATGTTATTAACGAAAGATAATATTTTTCTTATTCATTTTGTTAAAGGAGAGGGAAAGACAGAGTAGCATCGACTCTAGGAAGCACTGGGAGGAAGAACTTCAAAGAGACACATACCTGCTTATTTGCTGACCGTTCATCCCATGTGCAGTCTTAGCCTGGGTGTGGGAAGTGTATGAATGCTTCATAATTGCTGCAGCCCTCTGCCCATTTTGTGCTGTTTTGGTCTTAAATCTAAAACTTACATAAAGGCAATCCATCACTGTTAGAATACCATGCCCATGAGGTATTGTGCCCAATCACCAACCATCCTGGCCCACACTTTGCATTCTGTAACAATAGATATCAATAGACTATGGATGCCTATGAGGTATTCTGCCCAATCACCAACCATCCTGGCCCACACTTTGCATTCTATAACAATAGATATTGGTTGACCCTGGATGTGATTGAGGTATTCTGCCCATTCACTGACCATCTTGTTCCAGCCTTTGTATTCTGTAACAATAGATATCGGTAGACCCTGAACTGGAAGAAGTTAAGATTTTAGTAGTTAAGGAAGGAATCCTACTAGGAATCTATATTACAGGGATAGACCCTGTAATTTCCATGGTTCCTGATAAGGTTGAAAATACTAGGTAATAATTAGAAAGTTTGAATAATAACTGTTATCATTTCCATAAATTAAGAAAATGATAGCAATATAACAAGATAAAGGAAAAATTAATGAAATTAACAAGGCTTATTTTCTTCTACTGTTTGGAACAACTGAGCCAAGAGTCATGTGGATGAGATGAATTGAAGCTCATTAAAATTTGTTATTCAGTGAATAACATGACCAAAAGAGGAAATTCTTTTCACAATGTTTAATTATTAATTGGTCGGTGGCAAAATTGTGGTATTAAGTAAATCATTGCTTCAGGGGACATCAATAATTTGGCCTATCCGGTTCATAGATATAATAGCTAAATAAATCTGAATAGCGGCTCTTACCAACAAGATTATGTGGATAGAAATGAGTCAAAGAGATTGTTGCAATTAATATATAAGTTTATTCATGTCTTTCTCTCTCACTCCATATCTTCCTTCTTTCTAAGTATGTTCATATCTATTTATATACTTACCTATCATTGTTTACATTTATCGTTCCAATGTGTTTATATCTACTTAGTCAACTAGTATGTCTATTTATATTTACATTTTTCCTATCTCAGCATATTAATATCTAAGACTTTTCATATCTATCTATCTATCTCTTTTTCAGATCTATCTATCTATCTATCTATCTATCTCCCTCTTTTTTCTTAAAAGCTTTTTAATTTTGTCTCATATATATGTTTATAAACATATCTATATTTAATTTTATTGTATTTACACACATACAAACACAAATATATCTACATGCACACACCCACACACACATGCCACTAAAAATGATATTTAAGTAATAATAATAATAATAATAATAGTATATATATATATATATATATATATATATATATATATATATATATATATATATATATAAGATTCAAGTATACCTAAACAGAATTTAAAATTGAAGTATATTGAAATTGATCATTTATCCCATATGCAGAGCAGTGCATGCACAGGTTACAAAATAAGGATTTATTCACAGTGCTCAGATCCATATTCACTCTGTAAAGTTCTGTAGACTTCCGCAAAGTGTATGGATGCAGTCACAGTTCTCAGTCTTGTAGATGTTGCCACAGTTTGTTTTTATAGAAAGTAGGTTTTTACAGGCGAGAGTTCCTCATCTTATGCCCAACTGATTTTTTAATTCAGAGTTTCATTCTCCTAGACTGTTTGCCAACCAAGGCAAAAGAGCCCAGTCTGTCCTTGTTAGGGAGAGAAGAGAAAGATTCATGCATTTCCCAAGGATAATTGAATAAAAATGAATGTAACAAACCCAATTGTAATTTGAACTGGGCTCACCGATTTCATGTTCTGAGGCACTAACCATTACACCAACTATATGTTCATGAAACCCATATATATCTTCTTTGGGCATTAACACAAGCCTGTTCTCTTGCATGCAAACAATCATACAGATGATGAAAATTCCTGCAATACATTATTCTATGTCTCTTTCATCAATTGAGGTAATGAAACAAAAATTGTATGTGGGCTAACTGAATAAGTCAGGCATATTCCCTTCACGCCCAATAGACAAACAGGCATAGAGATTGTGCCAATCAGGGAAGATGCTGAAAATCTTCCAGAGCTTGTTGAGTTGCATGGGTATCATGTGGGCAGGAATTATCCTAATAAACAAACTCCTATATGGATGCTTCCCTGAAAACTTTAATTTAAGTCAAGGACCATTCATTATTTATCCTTCCTGAACTTCACTTCCTACCATCTCCTCTTACATTCATATTACACCTCATTCAGTAATCCCCTACCTTGAGTGCCTCTTGAGCATTGTATTGTGGGAACTTTAGTAAAAAAATGTTATTACTTGTCACATAATAAGCCTGCAAACAAATTCATAGACAAATTAAATCTGCAAATTTTTAGTAAAGTTTCTTTGGAATAGAGATTATTTTGAAAAAAAGATCTGTGTAGGAACCAATCCATGTTTTGTAGGTTATTGAGATAACCTATATCCATAACCTGTTTTTTCTCATACCAAAAGTATTCTACACTCTTCTCTATCAGATCTGTGTCCAAAAATGGAAAATGGCTGCTACACCTGGACAGGTGCTGCTCAATCAACTATTTCCTAACTTGACACTTTGGATGTATTTTCACAGCCTTGATGAATTATTTTTCACTCTACAATCCCCTTTTTGACAGATGCAACATTGCAAGTCTATTAGCACTCTATTGCTTTTTCCATGGAAAATGTTTTGATAAGCTATATTCTATAGTTCCATCAATTCAAACATTTACAGCTAAAACCATCTACACAGTAGCAAACCATCCGCATACCTTTATTATTTTATTGGTAGGAAGATTTTTAGCTATCTTTATTACTATTTCCATGGAAAATATTCAGTCAAGTTACATTCCTTAGTTCCACCAGTTCGGACTTTTATGGCTAAGACCCACCATATCATGTATACAATGGTGAACCATTCTCATTCATTTTGTATACCATTAGTAAGAAGGAAGTTCCTTTCAGACAGGTTCTTCCCAAGAGCTGCTGTTTTGTGGAACAGACTCCTGAGAGAATGCTTCCCTAATCCCTACAATCTTAAAATTTTCAAGTCTAATGTCAATTGTTATCTATCCTACATATCCTCATAATATGCACTTCCTACTTAATCTCTTAATCTTTTACACCAGACCCATACAGCAGCCCTCTAGCTTGAGTGGCTCTTGGACCTTGTAATGAATGAACAGTATTGTAAAAAATCTATGTGGGAGGGCATCCATATTTTGCTTTTTACTGAGACACCATAACCTATTTTCTTTTTTCTTATATCAAAGAGAAATCACAAATACAAAAGAAATTAGATTTTCACACTTACAAAGACTTAACAACAGCAAAACTATTATAATAAACTTGATTAAACATGTTTATGCTTACTTATTAACAACAAGAATTTCTTTTCTTCTCTATTGGTTTTCATAAATGACATCAATTTGGAATGCCAACTTTATTACAATGCCAGGTCATATCTTTGTGAGTATTATTGTGTTTTTGTAAGTGCCTCCATGAGATCACTAAAAAAAGAGCATAGCATGACGAAAAAGACGCCAAACTTGATGAAAACAAAATTTTATTGTCTAAACGCTTATGTTATTATTAAGAGGAAAGATCAAAGTTTATTTTAATTATTTTTAAAATTTTTTCCTTCTTTTTAGAACATTCTAAATTTTGATTAAAAAAATCTTGTTTCTCTTTGTATCACTGGAGCTAGTAAATAGCATATACAGATTTTAGCACGTTTTTTTTTGTATGACACACATTAATTTGGAAAATCTTGCAAAAATAAAAATAATTGTCAGATGTTAATGAAACTTTCAGAAACTATTCACAGATGATCGAAATTATTATAAATAAGTTTTTTTTATTAAAGTCATAGCAGAAATATATTTGTTTTTATATTTATTACCCCCCATAACGAATTTTATGAAAATGCGAGAAATTCAATCGTGTCAGGTTTAGTAATTACAATACTTAAAAGTACAAGGCTTTGAGAAATGTAAATCATGTTTTTTTTGTTTTTAATTGCCCCCCCAGCTGAAAATCAGCTCTGAATTGTAACATACAAAACTCAATAAAACAAAGATATTATTTAATTTCAAATGCTTTTATTTGCTTTTAGTTGTTTTTTTGAATATGGACAATATTTTCTGAAAGCAAAAAAAATTTTTGATGAAAAATGAATTTTTAATACAATTATTTATTTTTAATTATAAGTGACTTTTACATTTAAGTTGTTAAAATATTATAAAATTAGTTAAAAGCCTCATTGAGTTTCCTAAGTGTCCTTATGAGATAGATCTTTTTTTAGTGCGTTGTAAATTGTATTGTTTTGACTAATCAGAAGATCTGCAGTAATTAAAAAATGTAATTTTGTGTTTATAATCGGGCTGTAATTATAAAGTATGGAAGACCAACCAGAATACAATTAAGTTGTTTTATTTGAATTAAGCATTGTTCTCCACTGTTAAGGCCTTTACTTTTGCAAAACACATGTGGATAAGTTAATTTGATTTTTCAATTTCAGCTGAGAAGGGTACCTACAATATCAGTATCATCTTATGAAATTTATATTATGTCATTCATCACCTGTCAAGTGGTGTGAAAGTTTATGACCTGCTTTGTTTTATTTTCAAATTACATCTTTTCGCTAAGTTAAGCTTGGTTCAAAATATTTTAAATAAACATTATGATTTCTGATTTTCTTAAAATATGTTTTGTAAAAATGATAATTGATATTTAAAAGAATTTCAAAGTGAGGTTTTCATTTTTTTTATAAAATGGAAAAAATGGTTGAAATCTGTCAATTTTGCTGACTCAAAAAAAACAAGATTTTTAACAAAAATTTCAGACGTGCTAGGAACGGTTAAAAAATGTAAAAAAATACCCCCAACATACTTTGATTGTTCCTCTTAATAATAACATAAACATTTAGATGATAAAATTTTGTTTTCATCAAGTTTGGCGTCTTTTTCATCATGCTATGCTCTTTTTTTAGCGATCTTGTGGAGGTACTTATGTTATTGTAGTGATGACTTGTCAGGCTGTTCCATTTAACTATTATTCCCCAAAAGGAACTCTTTTATAAAAAAAGATCACAAAAGTTCATTGTCAATAAAATAAATGGAGGATTACACACAGATTAACCTCTTTAATTGCAAGATATATGTACACAATGACACGCACTTGCATATGCATAGATATGTGTGTATACTTATAAATATATACATACACGACTCTTACTTCTTTATGATTTTTTTCATTATCTTTTTCTTCCTCATGCACGCACACACGCACACACATTTTTCTTCTCTCTATTTCTCATGTATAATGCATGTACACTCATGCACATATATATACATGGATATACTTATATATACACATTTCTTACTTTTTTATCTCTGTCACACACACATACACACTTCTCTTACACACACACACATTCTACTCATATATATATACCTCATTTGGAACACATTTTTTCTCTCTCTCTCATATTTACACATACACTCTCTCATTCCTCTCATATAGACATGAAACATAAGCATATACCTGTCTCTCTACCATACACATACACTTCCTGTCTCTTACACATATGCACACATACACTGTAGATGAAAAGTTTGGGTTTACCCTCTGGATTAAATAATTAGTAAGTGTAGTGCCTTAATAAACATTATCAGCAGAATCCCAGTGGGTATAATACAGACAAACCCTTAAGTAACTCTCTCTTCCTGTTTTTCCTCCTTTTGAAGTGTGAACTATCAACTTTTCACATCGAAGTAAAAAGAAGCTGTGGATGCTTCACAAACAAACACACCTACACAGGCAGGTTACACCCAAATACATGATCAATTTTCATTGTGTATTCTATTTATTTCTAGGTAAAGAACTCTTAAACTTTCCTTTTGTTATTTTTGATAAATAAATGTTACCTTGTATTGCAAACCATTAATTCATGTAAAATATTCTTGTAGAAACATTATACATTAATTATAGAAGTAGCCAAAACATTAAATAAGTTTCATACCTTTTTTGATCCATTAGTGCATGGTGTCCAGTTTTTTTAGAGAGGGGGATTTCCTAAAATTTAAAATCTACCAGGCCTAAGATTACCATTAGCAAGCAAAGTAGGTTTGGCAAAAAATGCTAAAATTTTAAGGAAACTATACAGTAATGGATTAATTTTGTTATTATTACCTATATGAATAAAGACAAATGTCAGTGTGTCAGTGTGTCCCAATTTTAAACTTTACTCCTAGACACTATAGCCAAACATATACCATTTTGGAATCAGCTGATTCCATTAGCAAAAGCAGAAGAATTATCATTGAACTTTTAAAAGGTAAGCTTAAATATTAATACAATACTTAAATGCAGCAATAGATTTTGAGTTCTTCTGTAGTTTATTGTTGCCAATCGAATACAGCAGCAGTATGCCTCACAAAAAGAAATCTCCATCAACAGAGGACCAGATAGCAATTAAAAGAGTCAAGGCTGCAGCAAGTAAAAGAAAGATCCGTGTAAATGAAAACCAAGATCAAACAGCAACCCAGAGAGCTTCCAATGCTGACAATATGCAAAGACTTAGGGACTCTCAAACTCCTGAACAAGCTGAAGGTACAATCAAGAGCCCTCCACAGGGGATAGCTTAATTGCCACCTGATAGGGTGGCTTTTAAGCTAGTTAATGAATATATGCTTAAACTCTTCAGTGAGCTAGTAATTTAGTTTCAAAAGAGGCATGTCATCTTCAATTTTTAGTGATTATTTAAAATCCAGAGGGTGGCCCCAAACGTTTTACCTGTTGTGCACACACATTCCTTTATTCCCACAATATGCACACAGGTGGAATTTTATTAATTTGTTATTCCAACACACAAGTGTTTCAGAAACACAACAATTCTACCTGTTTTGCTGTAAGTATCAGGTTGTACCATTGCCAATTCTTGTGAGATTGGGTTATATGAGAGAGGTATACCCACAAACTAGTTTTCTCTACTTATTTTAACAGGTTTCTGGAAACAAATGTTTTAAAACTTTTCAAGCAAAGACAGAGAAGCAGACAGGTCATTTTATAATAACTATCTCATTTGTTGTCTATTGTGGCATGTGTGGGCTTCCTTACTTTGCTTGATTCAGCAGCAGCAGCAGCTGTGGAAGTAATCAGCAGGATGCAACCAGAAATCCCAGAAATTATAAAAATGCTGACTGAACCCTATTTGGTCTCTTTTCCACTCTTCCTTTTCAATGGCCACTACCTTCAAGGCCCAACATGAAGAGCTACTCACAACCCTTGCTGAAGAAGACATGGCCTGTTCTGGCTGCTTGACCCAAGATTTCTCATTCCTCGTGAGAACAAACAGAGAAATCTCTCTTTGAGACACCTACCTGAAGGACTACTCACAACACTTGCCAGAGAAGAAGACATATACCAGTCCTAGCAGTTTGACACTTAGGTTTCTCATTCCTCATGGGAACAAGCAGAGAAATCTCTCTCTCTACAAAACATCTATTCAAGAGAAGAATTTTGTTAACTGGAAATTTTGTTAACTGGGATTTTCCCACAAAATACAACTATGTTGCACTCTTTTTCAACCACAAATAAAAGCTGTTAAACTGTTATTTCAAGTCTTGGGTTTTGTTTATTCCACTCTACACACTGCCAAGAACACACAAATGCAACTGGGGAAGATTCCTACCATTTATCTTATTAATTTTGTTTGTAAAAATGTAATTTTTAAAACTCTCTTTTAACTGAATATTATGCCTGCAATATTTGCTGTGATAAGCCCACAGAAAATAATTTAGTATTGGTTATAGCTTGAATATTGATCATAACAACTTCATTTTGAGAAGATTGGCTTTTTGAACAAAGGTTTAAGGATAACTTCTCATGGCTGACACATGAGATAGCTCTCAGGATTGTTCTAGTGAAGTTTTAAGGTGAGAATAGTGTTTCTTCATTTGGTATAAACTACTGTTCATAAATTAATAAGCTCTGATGGAGTATATTAATTATGGTGCTTATTATCAATACATACTGTGTGACTAAACTGATAATTGATTAGAGACAGAAAAGGCCTGTAAAACTGGGTTACCAATAGAGTGTCAGACTTATTTTGAACTTTTGTTACACAATTGATCTGATTTTTTGATATTTTGGCTAGTGGGTTCTTCAACCTTCTTCACAATGTTTAAGATTCTAAGTCATTGATATTATTTCTCAAGTTGTTCTGACTAGAATTCTCATTTTTCATTTTTGTTATTCCAAGTCAACAGATGTGCTCCTCAGCTTTCTTTAAATCATCGAAAATAAATACACAAAAATATAAAAGGGTGTAAAAGCTACAATGCATTGTAGAGGAGTTATAACTTTGACAAAATAATTATGAACTAATATTTATATATGCAAAAATACTCATAAAAATGACAAACAGCAAAAGACATGGAAACAACAAAATGAGTTTTATTTACTATTTGGTTGTTATGTGGTCTTGGAGAAAAGAGGGACAATAATACTGAGTAAAATTGTGAGTTTTGGGTGAAATCCAGATCAAATATAGACTGGAACCTGACAGAATGATAAGATAAAGAATAAACAAAGTGTATACAGTCTTTCTCATATATTCTTATATAGATGTATATAATGAGTATCCAGATAATTTAATTTGAAAAATACAAGAAGTGTTTGGGTTTTTCTTTTATCAAATTTTGTTGAGTGCTAAAAGATAAATGTTACTATTATGGCCTGAAAAAAGGAAAGGAAAAGGAGACACAACTTTTGTTGACACACATGTTAATGACCTGTCCGTGTGAACTGCCTGTTTGATAGTGAGAATGTCAAGTGTTTGTGTGAGTAGAGGAGAAAAATGGAGTTTTTTTTCATTGAATGAATGAGTAAATTAATGATAATTCTAATTGGTATAATTTATTTGTTATAATTTTTAAATAAATATCATTCGCTCTACTTTGTATTGAGCACTTTTTGTTAAAATAGTGTCTTTGGTTACTGGAACTTTATTCCATCTATACCAACCTTGTATTTGGATAATTATTTTATTATAATTATTTTTTTGATACTACAGTGTAACCCGGATATAAGAGAGTTGTCGGGACCGGAGAAGAAGTCTCTTATATCCGGGTTTATCTTATATCCGGGTTTGGTCTATTTTATATACATTAACACAGGCTCTAATTTGGGACCAGAGAAAATCTCTCTTATATCCGGGTTTCTCTTATATCCGGGTCTCTTATATCCGGGTTACACTGTATAATTAATTTTTATTTATTTTTTATGGACATGGCAAAGTGACAGTATCATTCATTTTTTTATTTATGCATTTTTTTTTATGGACAACACAGCATCTTCTCAGCAGAAATAATTTAACTTATAAAGTGAGGTAACTATAAGAAGTTCTATTGGGACTTCTTATTTGTGAGTACAGTTGTAACAAACGTTATACATATGACTGAATGTTGATGGCAGACAGAGAAAGAAAACTGCACACTCTCCTAAATAGAGTAGTCAGAGAAAGCAGACTGAAGAGACTAGGAATTGATTCATAAGAAGATAGAATGCATAATTGTTAACAAGAGTGATAGCCGAAGATATGACCTATGAATTAGTGATGTCAGAATCATGAATGTACAGAGAATTAACTATTTCAAAAGTGTTTAACATGTGACAGAATATGTTTGATTGATTGTGTCACAATTTGGTAAGGAGGTTCGTAATAAATAATATTGACAACATGATTTAGTCTGGTTACTTCTCTCCTGGCAGAAGTGATACTCCTGCTTTTTATTTACACATAACAATATAACTGACAGGGTATTTCCATGTCTGAACAATGTCTGAAACGGTACTTCTGTTTCCTTAGTTCCTGGTTATAACAGATTGATTTGTTTTATAGGCCTTATCAACCCTTTTCAGGTTATTTAAAGACAGAAACCCTTTTAAATTGTAAGAATGTTCTTTTTTTTGTTTTAGAGTTAATAATTGTTTAGGAATACAAGTCCTACTAATTAATTCATAGCTGGGTGGGGGGAAGAGGTGGATTCATACCATTCCCAAGGTAATATGGGAACTGGTGTTTCAATGTAATGTCGCTATAAGCACAAAGAAAATGTGACATAACCATCTGAAGGGGGCATTGGAATAGCGAAAGTGTCTTCCGAAAGCTGAGCAGAGTATTAAGAAACAGGAAAATTTCATTAGAGACAAAGAAATGAATGCTGAACTGTTATGTAATATGAATTAACCTATATGAAAGTGAATGGTGGAAAATTTAAAAAAAAAACTTGAAGCAACAGAAATGTGGTTCTATAGTTTTAAATTTGTAATGATATTGTGTCAACTGATGAAAAGTCATGACTTAATATCTCATATTTCTTTTTATTCACTTCTGTCTTCATCAGTTAATGTCAGCCAGTGGGTGTGAGCAGTTTGGGCTTCTCATCTGAAATATGGACCTTGCATTTTTGTTTGCAATATCTGAGAAAAACTACCCCTGCTCCCTCTTGGGGCAGTGCTTATATAATAACCAGCAATAATGTAAATGGTTCCATGATAGATATATTTTAATTTCTAAAAGAGAATAATGCAGCCTGTAGAATTTCTCTGATCACAAGTTTTATAATTAATAAATAGAATCCATTTACTACCAGGGGAATAATATGGGGTATAATTTATCCTGAGATTGTCTAAAGGAAATTCTTGTAAACAGGTGTGTCAAGATACAAGTCATAGCAACAGTTTAACCTATTTCAAACATGATCTCTCTCTCTCTCTCTCTCTATATATATATATATATATATATATATATATATAAAAATAATACCAAATCCATAGGTGGTAGGGATTGTTCCAATGAGGTCTTTTTAATATAAAAATATTAAAAAGTGAACTCCATGATGAGGGATCCATGTATAGATTTATCAACAGGGAAATATAAATAAATGCATAATAAGGAATAGACTTAATTAGTCATTACATAATCAGTTATAAATTTATTTCAACAGTCATACACACACACAAATATATATATATATATATATATATATATATATATATATATAAAAAATAATTAGGAGGATTTGAAATAATTATAATTAGGTAATTCATCGAGTCTAGAAGAAACCTCAACAGAATACAGGTAGCATTGGACAGCCATTTTGTCCTATATTTGGGACTCATCAGCAGTGCGCATCCACTACCGAGAACTAAAACCCGAACAGCTACGATAGGAGGCAAATGCCATACCAACTGTACCAATGGTTCTCAGTGACAAAGAGGTAATGAATAAGACTCAATATAGCGATCATAAATCCAGTGCTTTCTGCATTCTGTTGAGGTTTCTTCTAGAGTCGATGAATTACTTAATTATGATATATATATATATATATATGACTGCTGAAATAAATTTATAATGAGTATATGATGACTAATTAAGTTTTTACCTTATTATTTTTTTCATATATATATATATATATATATATATATATATATATATATATATATATATATTTTTATTAAATAGTGGGTATTTCATCTAGCAGCCATATTCCAGAAGTCTTTGAAAAGAAGAATGTGTTCTTGTTTTACTAAGATTTCTTGAATATACAGGCCAATAGACCTTAATACAAACTGCTTAATAAATAAAAATGGGCATCTTTTTTCAAATATGGAGTATCCACTACAATAAGATTTGAAGTAATAAAAATACCAGATTAAAAATACAACCATTAATTATTTACACACACACAGACATATATATATATATATATATATATATATATATATATATATATATATATATATATATATATATATATATATATATATATATATATATATATATATATATATATATATATATATATATATATATATATATATATTGTGTATTTGGACATCAGTCCCTCCTTTATACAAGTTTCATCAAAATGACTGACAAAGTTCTGTGGTTTTTTATTCAATTTTCTTTTGGCTATTCTTTTAGCCATTATCTAGGACAATTTTACGGTTACTTTTAGCCAATACCAACACTGAACATACAGATGAAAACAATCTCTAAAAAACAAATGCACAGTACCTATAAGAAGGATGAATCTTCTCTTAGAGACATTATAACAAAATATACAACTCCAATCAATGAAAAACAAGAAAATTAAAAAACTTAACCACCGTACATTGCCATTTGTTTTTAACAAAATTTGTATATTTATATATATATATATATGCACACAAATTTCATTATATATATAGGGTGACCCAAAAAACGGGAACTGTTTAACAATCTAATAAAACCAAGAGTGATGGAAGAAAAATATTTTATTCATAGTAATTGAAACCTTAAAACATGCCATTTAAGAAACAATGATGGAATTTTCATTTTTTAAAAATTACGTCCTGTAAATGGCATCCTCCTGTACGAATGCATTCTTGAAATCTGCCGTTGAGATTCCTCATTGGCTACTGCAACATCTCAGCTGGGATACTGTAAATTTCATCTTGAATTCTAAATGGTGAAATGTTTACTTGCTCAAGATCACTGTCTCACAGTGTTGCCACTTGCTCATGTCTGGCAATACGCGCTTCAAAAATTCCCATTTTTTTGGGTCACCCTGTGTATATATATATATATATATATATATTATGTATAGATATATATATATAATAAAACTTGTGTGTGTGTATATATATATATATATATATATATGAGATATATTTTATACTGGGATTGTCTAAAGGAAAGTATTGTAAACTTGTATGTCATGATACAAACAGTTTTACCTACACAATGTTTATCTTGTAGAGTTACCCCACTTGCTTTCCTAAAAAAACACTGCTAGGGGACACTCCCTAAGCCTATAAATAGGCAGTGACAGTCTCTGTCATCCTCTTCTTCCTATTTCACTCAGAGACAGTAAGATGTAGGTCAAACAATGAAAATGCTTTTCCCAACTGGGAAATGCACGTGTGTGCATACACATTTCACTTCATTTTTTTCTTTCTCTGACACCAAACTTTTGTTAATACATACTTATTGTTTGCTCAAAGAGAAAAAATTTTTTGGATATCTGCTGGTTGAAGTAAAGTCAGGCATAATTGTGTCAAGGAGAAAGAAAGGGTCAAGCAAAATGCAGTAGAGAATGAGATGCATGTTATTTTACTGTTGACTGTACCATCGTAGTAGTAATTGCAATGGTTATTAGGAATTTTTGGGAGTTACTTGAGTTGCAAAAAAAATATTTGTTGACTTGGGGAACATCTTGTTCAGAATGTAGTGTTGATGTGTTTTAGAGTTTTGAAATTTGCAATTTTGCTCTTTACATGAGGTCTAATTGCAAATTTTGTCACTGTAAGTTATTTTTTGCTGGGAGTTTTTTATGTCCATATACATGGAATGGTAAGTAGAAGTTGGTCAAAGATTTTCTTCACTGGCTCTCAGTTTGAAAAAAATGTTTTTAAATGATGCATAGATTTGTTTATATAGTTTTGTGTATTTCTTGTACCCAGGAGAAAAATATCACACTGGGAACACAAATCTGTTGTTGGTCATGTTTAAATTTGAAAATACATGTCTCCTGGTATATTTATCCCACAATAAAAATAGCGGACTGGAAATAAAATGACAAAATAACAACAAAACTATATATATAAACAAATAATAAGTATGTATTAACAAAACAAGGGTATACATAAACAATAGAATATTTTTGTGTGTTATAAAACAATGAATATGAATGATGAAAATATTTAAACTAGTGAAATGTTTGTGCAGTTTGGCGTAGGAGAAAGTCCTAGAAAAAAATGAAGCAAAATGTGTATACTTGTGTGCATTTTCCTTGTTCAACTTATATCTTACCATTTCTGAGTGAAGTAGGAAAAAGAGGATGACAGAGAATGTCACTGCCTATTCATATGCTTAGGGAGCATCCCCTAGCAGTGTTTTTTTCAGGAAAGGAAGTGGGTTAGCTCCACAATGTTAAGTTGAACATTATATAGAAATAATACCAACAAAGATGATAATGTTAGTCCCAATCAACTAAGAAAGGACAATTAGTCTAAATACTTTGCAGAATTATTCTTATGGCTTCTATAAATATATGTCTGATATCTCAATGTTACTTTATTTTAATTGCATTTTTTAAATAAATCTGAAGAATAAGTGAAAGAGAGATCTTTAAGACTTAATTATTACCATCAAGAAGGCCAACTAAAATTGTTAAGATCTTTTGGAATGGAGGCAATTTGATATACGAGTAGTGTGGAACATTTAAGTTGTTGGGAAGGTGTTGGGATAGGAGAGTAAAATTGTCAGACTAAATTACTTTTGAAAGCCAAGCACTACTGACTTCTGTTACTTGCAACTTTTGTTGGTTATTTAGAAAAAAGGAACTCATTCAATTTACTTATGAGAAGAAAGCCAATTCAAAATGTAGTAGTGCTTGCCTTTCAAATGTAGACCAATTTGTTATTTGCTTGCTCAATCTGGTAACACTATACAATTATTATTTATTAAGTTAAAGATATAGAAAATTAGTAGATGGTAATTTTAATGTCATAGAATCTTTGATATCTAAAAATTCTGATTCAGAGATGATCACAAATGAATATGTTTATCAGGTGGACAAAGAGACTTAACAGGCTGAACATTTGTGGAGTGGATCTGTGGAGTAAATAGAATAACAGGAGAGGTAATGGAAGAATTGAAAGTTATAGATATACAAGTTTTGAGAAAATCAGAGAAAAAGAAAACGTAACAAAGAAAGAGTAGAAAAGGAAGAAGAAAAAAGATGCATGTTTTAAGAAAGTTGAGTTACCAAGAAATAAAGGAAACAGATTTGAGAATGGTAGAGAAAAGCAGAAAGAGAAAAAGAGAAGAAAAGTGAGAAGAAACAGAAAGGAGGCATGTTTTGAGAAAGGTGAGGTACAAAGAAATAGAAGAGGTGGAGGGGAAAGAAAGAAAGAAAGAAAGAAAGAAAGAAGTGTGAGAGGTAATAGAAAATTACAAATTGCATATTGGGATAGCAAAAGCTGCCTCTCAGAAACTAAGCAAAAAATTAAGAAATAGGAAAATTTTGTTAGAAACAAAGAAACTAGTGTGCTGAATTATGAATGAATGGCAATTTCTCCAAAAGATATCAAGGAGACTTGAGTTAAGAGAGATGTGGCTCAACAGAAGGATGCTGAGAATAACATGGGTTGAACATAGAGGCAACATGTTTTCAGGAAAATAGGACACTTGTAATTTAGAATAAGAAGAAGATCTTTGATACATCTAGGACACATAATGAGGAAAGAAGGCTTAGAAACACTCATGGGATATACTGAAGGCAAGTAGAGGGAAACATCAAATGTAAATGAATTACAGAATATGTGTAAATCAGTTTAGCAACTACAAACATACAGCTGCCATATTTATTTTAAACTGATGAAGTACATAAAGACAAGGGAGATAACTTTAAACATAAAACCAAGACCATAAACAAGAAACATAAATTGTCACAGCATAGACTGGTTGGAGTAATAAAGAGACATACAAAGGGACATGGCACTGAAAAAGAAGCAGTGAAAAACATTTGGCAAGGAAGAGAAACTTTGACTAAAATTATCTTGGTTGTTATTGTTACATTTTGGCTGTTTCAATCACTTGCCTTCTTCAGAATTAACTTATACAAGATTTCTTTTAGCATGGACAATGGAATGAGAACAGTATACCACTTTGAATTGAATAAAAGGCCTGTTTTGAAATCCTCAAAATGTTACCCACTATAGACACTTGAAGAAGGCCAGAGTACAAAGCTGAAATATTTGGATTAAAACAACCAAAACCCTTACCTGCATAAATCAATGCATAATAATAATGATACTTTATCAAAAAAATTCTGATAGAAATTAGAAGAACCAAACAGAGA
>CAHIKZ030000968.1:1060000-1125000 GCA_903632075.3 Acanthosepion pharaonis
TTCAGAGTTTTCCTAGACTGGTTGCTAACAAATGCTAGAGAGCCAAATCTGCTCTGTTATTTAACCCATAGCTGGTAAAGGGAAGAGATGGATTCATACCTTTCTCAAGCTTCAATTCTGCAGGAGATAAAAAGGTATGTTGTTGTCATTGAGATCACCTGATCAATGCATGCAATTGTTTTAAAAGCCATATCAGGACAGATTGAGGACAAGAGGGACAGTGGAAAACAGTGCATAACATACTTGATGAGTTTGAGTAAATGGATGGCAGTGCAGGGTTTAGGAGAAATAAAAAGACAAAATTTACTAAGAGCTAAAAAGATAGCAAATTGTGGAGAGCCATGGTCACCTACATCCTGAGAGAGCATGGCATATAAAGAAGAAGATTCATGTAGTGATTGGAGATGATGGCTATTATCTTGAATACATTTATGTTTTGTATATATATATATATATATATATATATATATATATATATATAAGAACATGTATGCTAAATTCTGTAAAAAATATATTCTTTTCTAAATAATAATTACTTCAAATTAAATTTGTTCTCAAATACCTGATGCACACTGATAGCTTCAAGTTATATATATATGTGTTTGCGTATATATTGACAGGTAGTGAGAAGAGAAAAACAAAAAATAGTTAATCTATTCCTCTCTATAAAAATAAACACAAATATAGATATAGATAAAAGTAATGAAAAACCTTGCCATATTCCTGATCCTGATGTTAGCATTGTCTTGATAGAATATTTGTCATATCGTTGCAATGTTTTTTTTTCTATAGGCATAATTCACTCAATCTGCTGGCAGTTAAAATATCTGTTCATTGTTTTAACCAGTTTCTGTGCAACAGAAATATTCAATTTCAAAGTTCAGAAAAGTTAATAATAATCACAACAATTAAGTAACTCTTGTTAGAAGTAGTGACAGACAGTCAGAGATGAGGTCCAAATAATAGTTAAAGAACACCTCTGGGAGTGAGAAATCTCTATCAACAGCACCTAGAATACACCAACTGAATACAGTGCAGATGGATAAAACCATTGCAAGGATGGACCATGTCTCAATTGAGTGTTTGCAGACTTAAGTATAGGATGACCAATAGTCAAGACCAATATAATAGTTATAGCATCAAGTATAAAATAGCCAATATTTACTTATAGTCTCAAGTATATACATGACCAATATTTAGCTGTAGTCTAGAATACAGACACAACTAATATTTAATTATAGTCTTAAGTATAAACATGACCAATATTCTCAAGAAGAGAGAGGACCAATATTTGCCTATAGTCTCAACTATAGATAAGGCCAATGTTTGACTGTAGTCTTAAGCATAGGCACAACCAATGTTTACGTATAGTCTCAGGTATAGACAGGACTACTGTTTACCTATAGTCTTAAGTATAGATAAGGTTAATGTTTACCTGTAGTTTCAAGTATAGAAAGGATAAATATTTACATATAGACTCAAGTATAGATAAGATCATTGTTAACATATACCCTCAAATATAGACAGGATCAATGTTTACATATAACCTCAAGTATAAACTAAGGTATAGACAGGACCAATGTTTACATATAGTCTCAAGTATAAACTCAAGTATAGACAGGACCAATATTTACTAATAGTCTCAAATATAGATAAGGTCAACATTTGACTGTAGTCTTAAGCATAGACACAACCAATGTTTATGTATAGTCTCAAGTATAGACAGGACTAATGTTTACCTATAGTCTTAAGTATAGATAAGGCCAATTTTTGCCTGTAGTTTCAAGTATAGAAATGACCAATGTTTACATATAGACTCAAGTATAGACAAGACCATTGTTTACATATAGCCTCAAGTATAGACAGGACCAATGTTTACATATAGCCTCAAGTATAAACTCAAGTATAGACAAGACCATTATTTACTAATCATCTCAAATATAGACAGGACTAATGTTTGCCTATAGTTTCAAGTATAGATAAGGCCAATGTTTGCCTGTAGTCTCAAGTATAGACATGACTGATGTTTATGTATAGCCTTAAGTATAGACATGATAATTACTTACCTATAAACTCAAGCATAGATTGGGCCAATGTCTATCTATAGATACAGATATAGGCACAACCAATGTTTTCCTATAGCCTCAAGTATAAATACAACTAATGACTACTTCTAGTCTTAAGTATAATAATATTTGAATCTGAGATTAAATCAAATAATTATGGTTTGATATGTCAAAATCCTCCAACCAATTGGGGAGTGAGAAAATTGATGAAAGCAGTATCATTCTGTCAGAGGAACGTGTAAATCTGTCTTGTGTAGAGTTCAGCACAGTGTAGCTTTCTTTTGTCAGCAGAGGCGGAATTGATGAACAACCCCATATATAAATATAATATCACCTGTGTTATTCATGTTGCTGAGAATAGTATTGTTGATGATACAATTGTGTGAACAACAGAAACAATGCAATAAATGAGTTCAGTAGCCTGCAAAACTCTTAGACAACTCTTCTTCAACATTATAAGCACGTTCCATAAACAAAATTTTGTTTGATGTTCCACCTGGCTGAGTCAGCACTTGTCAGTGAACTTGGTGCTGTGCCAGAAAAGCCTGTTTTATTCCATTACTTCTCCTATGATTCGCAGCAGTGCTCTCATTGGTAGAGGTCAGTGAAATGGCCCAAGGTTTTAGACATCTGGCGGATGACATTTGTCAAAGTAATTTTTTTAAAAGTGGAGATTTGAAGAATTTTAAAAAAGTACTTTCTCATAACGAAAATAGGAAAGCAAATGCCCACTTTTGCTTTTCTTCTGTTCAATAAGATTCACTTAAAAGGTCACTTATGGCTTAATACTGATATTGAACATTGCCTGGTTATAAACCAATCAATATTGAATGGAGGAATTCATATGATGGACATATAATGAAAATTAGACTAGAATAAGCTAGACAGATACTGTTGTAGATAGATATAAACAAACGGAAATATCTAGAGAGAGATGTGATCAGTCTGACATGGATAGAGAGATAGAGAGATAGATATGAACAAACTGACATAGATATAAAATAAATATAGATAGATATGAACAAACTGAGATAGATATAAAATAAAGATAGATAGATATGAACAAACTGAGATAGATAGATAGATAGATAGATAGATAGGTAGATAGATAGATAGATATGAAAAACTGAGGTAGATATGAATACATTGAGATTGATAGATGTATATGAACAAAGTGAGATAGGTGGATAAATATGAACAAACTGAGATAGATATGAACAAATTAAAATAGATAGATAGATATGGAAAAATTGTGATAAATGGATATGAGCATGATGGCTGTCAACTCATTATGTAAACACTACTACCATCTCTATCATCATTCTCAGAAGGAATGCCATAACTGCTTTCAGAACTGTCTGCAAGCAGTACAAGAGTGTCCTTAGAAATGCTAAAAGCAGCTAGACAAAAAGAGTTCAAGCCAAAGTTGAAAATAAAAATACTTGGTTCTCATAAGTTCTGAAAAATTACAAATAAGTTTTTTTCCACAGAAGCAAACTACCAGTACCTTCCATTATAAATGGCCTTGAGGTTATCTCATCCATGTCAGATAAGTCTAGGGTTTTTACTATAGACATTACCTCTAACTTCATGCTAGATGACAAAGGCTATACTCTACCTGACATCCTTTCTTGAAACAAACTCTGTAATATCTCTGTCTCAGCTAAGAAAGTATCTAGACATATGAAAAGCCTTGATTACGAAAGTTACTTGTCCAGATGAAATTCCTATGGTTGTTCATTAGAATCTTAGCATAGAATTATTCACCTCCAATCTTGTCAAAACTACTGCCTGAAGGAGATATATTTCCCAGGTCTATGGAAGGTGTCAGATGTAATATATGTAATATGAAAAAAATATGGAATAATTATATTTAATACATGTAATATGAAAAAATATGAAAAATATACATATGTAAAAAAATGTAATATGTAATATATGTCATATGTAATATCAAAAAAAGAAGGTTGATATGTAATATGAAAACATTATATTATGTCATTATAAAATTATTAATGAACACATGGCTGAGTGGTTAGAACGTTTGCATTCTGACCATGAGACCCACGTTCGATTCTCACCATGGTTGATTTATCAGGAAGGAAGGACGCTTCCTGATGTTATCAGACTGGAGAGGTTGATCCCAGCATGCAACACCTCTGGAAAGTGCCTGAAAACGATACCACCGGTTGACCCAAGCCTTGTGAGTGAAATTGGGTAAACAGAACCCTTAGGGGGCCATCAGTAGCTGTGCTAGCACAAAGTCACAAGTCATTGTGGCTGAGGGCTTGAGTGTGCTGGCCTTGTTCAAATTGTTGATCACGCTAGATAACACGCTCTTTCCCAGAAACTGTAACTAAGGTCTGCTCAGCATAGTTGCAGTATAAACCACAGGTGGGCTCTGTGGGTGTTTAATAAACACAAATGCACCTGAGCAAGCATCTGCAATAGGGATTGACTAGTAGATGGGTATCCTCGAGTACGAGTGGCCGGCTATACTATACAATGAACATAGAATGGAATATAACATATCATAACATATAATGTAATATAATTAATATAATATAATTAATGAACATATAATGTAATGTCATTATAAAATTTACATGATATGTAATAGGAAAAAACATGAAAAGGAAATTGAAAAAAAAAAAAATGATTATTTCTGGTTACAGTGCATATTACACCATTTCACAAAAAAAAAAAACTCCCAAAAAGCAAATGCCTTAAATCATAATTTTTGAAATACTAAAAAAATATTTTCTAATAGATTACTGGATCTTAGTCAAATTGAATGAAGAACGAAGATAAGTCTTCAGGGCCCCCAGTCTTATGCTCAGACCACTTAGGTTTTCCTTGCTAAAGGAAATAGGTACATAACATTTAGAGAAATTGATTTTTTTTCATTTCTTTGAGAAAGCAATTTAAAAATTGGTATTTTTATTTCTTATTTCGTATTTTTGTTGGCTGGAAAAGACGTGTAAAAAAAAAAAAAAATGAAATCAAAATATGTGTTTAAATTTGAACTGCTTTAAAACTCTCCAGTGAATTTGGTGTTTTCTCCTTCACATTGTAACATCCTTGCCAAAGTGTGGAATTTCTTAAATGGATTATATAAGAATACTTTCTAAGATAAAGCAATGGATATTTTTAAATATTGAGATTAAAAAATATTAAAAAAAAAGAAAAGAGTATTCAGTTGAAATAACTAAAAGAATGTAAAAGAGAGAAGCAAAGAGAGAGAGAAGAGGAGAGTAAGAATGATAGAGAGATAGAAGAAGAAGAGAGAGTAGAAGTAGAGCAAAGGGAAGAGAGATTAGAAGAAGAAGGAATTATATGTAAAAGACAGAAAAGAAGAGTAAGAAAGGAAAGAGAGTGTAGAAGAAGGAATAGATATAAAAACTGAGAAACATAGTGAGGGAGAGAAAGAAAAAGAGAGAGAGAGAGAGAGAGAAAGATAAACAAAGAAAAAGGGTATTTAAAAAGAAAATACAAAGGAAAATAGAGAGAGGGGAGAAAGAATGAATGAGGAAAGAGAGAAAAGCAAATGGTTATATAATAAATAGTAAATGTCTTAATTATAAAAGAGAAAACGGGTTATATTGATAGAAAACAGTGGAGGGGGGGAGAAGAAAAGGAAAACATTCTTGAGAAAGAGAGAGAAACAAAATGATTGGAAATAAAGAGGAGGAAGAGAAAAGGAGAGAAAAGAGCAATGGAGTCAAGAGGATTTGAAACCATAGCAACTCCTGTACCTGATGCGAATTACTTGCCAAAATTTGAACCCTATGACCTTGACCTTTTCACCATTGATTATAAATATGTTATATCTAGATCATTCTTGTTTACAAAGCCTAACATAAGGGATTTTATATTTTCTCAAAAAAGAGATCTCAATAAAATTATTCTCTTTTCTGTCTGTCTGTTTGTCTGTGTGTGTGTGTGTGTTGTGTGTGTGTGTGTGTATATGTGTGTGTGAAAGAATTTAAGTATTAGATTGAAAGAAAAGGTTGTGGTGTTTTTCCAAGCACTGTTCCCAATTGGATGGATTAAAGATGGCAATCAATGAAAAGCATCTGGAATGTCCCAATCGGAAGGGTGACATTTTCCATCAGAATGACACCAGACCTCACATCTCTTTACAGACCTGGCAGAAATTACTAATCTCTATTGGGAGGTCCTTCTACACCCGCCATATTCACTTGAATTTTGACCATTGGATTATCACTTATTTTGCTCCCTACAAAATTCTCTTAATGCAAAAAGCTTCAACTCTTTGGAATTCTGTAAAAACCACTTAGATCAGTTCAGACCTAGCACCCACCACCCAGAAAGAAGCTAAGTTCTGGTAGAATGGAATCATGAAGCTACATTAAAGATAAATTTTCATACAAATATATACAAGTATTATCTTTGAAATACACTTAAAAATCACTATAAACATTTGTTCTGGCCCATTATATTAATAGACAGATGTTCGAGTTATTGGTATAGAAAGTATAATCATCGAGTCAAGTTCAAATTCCAACCTAGTTTGTTGAATTCAGTTTCACTTTAATTCCTTTAGTAATAACATGCATCTTTTCTTGCCATAACTAAAAGTTAAATAACAGAGTAGAGTAGTCTATGTAGCTTTGAGTAGCAATCAGTCTGAAAAAAAGAATTCTGAATTCTAAACCTTAGGATAATAGGAAATGATGCCACTATTTTCCCCAAGAAGCCAGGGTAATTCATGCATATTAAAGAAAAGGAAACTGTAAAAAATCATCATTGCATTGGTACTGATAGGTTTTTTTTTTAAAAAAGGAAGAAGAATTGTTTACATATACTGAATAAGCTTGACATTATCTGTCAGTGGATCACGAGTAGGAAGAGAGTGTTGCTCCAGTCCATACTTGAGCCTGAATACCAAACTCTTGTGCTGTGAGAAAATACATAATTATTTCAAGTTTGACTAAACTTACTTTTGCATTTAAAAGCCAAAATAGGCAAAATTGGGCATATGAGGATTATGTTGCTCCAAATATTAAATTAGGGAAGGTATTATTGTTAGGAAGTATGGAAAGAAATATGTAAATAGCTCTATCAGCAAATAATCTCTGTACCTCTCATTGATATATATATATATATTGTTATGGTGGAACACACCTATTCTATAGTTAATAGACTCTCCCGCCTATAATAAGTAGAAGTAGTAATAGAAACGGGGGGTCAGTCAGTCAGTCAGTCAGTCAGTTGATGTCGGATGACAGTTAGTCGAATACGAAAGTATCAGCGACCACAACTAGATTACTCTGCGTAATTATATCAAGTCCCTAATGTTTGGTACGTCGAACCTATTTTAGGACCGATTTAGTACACTACAAGCCTCCACTGAGAAATAACTCCACAAAATATATATATACATATATATATGTATGAATGGAAATGGAGGTCAACACACAGAGGTGGCATGCTTAAATGCAATCATCAGGCCATATGTGTATGGCCTGATGATTGTGCTTAATCATGAAACAGAGTGCTGACATATTTGTCCACTTTTATATTTGCATATTCTCAAACCCAGATATTGAGCACTAACTTATAAATACAGCATACCTTAAAACTATTTTTTATATGAGTTTTCTTGAACGATCATATTTGCTCGATGTATATGTTAACATAAACAAATGAAAACATATATATTGAAATGGTCTAAGTCTGATAATTATTTCAATTCAAGCAGATATGATCGTTTGAGAAAAATTATTGGAAATTTGTTGTTTAAAACAGTAATTTGACTTTACTAACCAGACATTTCCTCTGTAGCTAAATGTTATAGCACATCAGGCCAAATGATGAGTCTGTGTAGGCACAGCTGTTTGAGGTTTCCTATAGCCCCACTGAACTTAAATAAAGTCAATTCAGGTTTGCTATGGTAAAAAGGTTCTATCCCAAGTAAAAATAATCACAAAAATAGCAAACGTCATTTTGTCACAGCTTATTTTCTCTGAAAAAAAAAGGATTTTCATACTTCTATAGGGGTAAAATATTGAAAAATGACTGTTTTGTCTTCATCTAAACAAATATCAAGGAAACTTTTGATCTGAACCCCATGAAACTAGGTATTTTCTGAAAGTAAAGGATATATTCTTTCATTTAAAAGTAAAATTAGCTGGTGTAAATGACTCAAATTTTTTTTCGATGACTATTGACTTATCATGTCATCAATGGTTTGTATAAAAAGGTTTATACAAAAGCCTCCAACCAAATTTATAGATCAGGATTAAAGTCAAATATGAAAAAATAGCGAAAATTTTGCATTTTTTTCTTGTTCTAAACAAATATTTCCCCCATTAATGAGAAATTAACCATTTTTTTTTAAAAATCTGCCTAAATCATAATCAAACTATTTCAGGCATAAAATTGAGAGTTTTGAAGGAAATCAACAATCCTAGGGGGTCAAAATGTGACAAAGTCTATTTGGTAATTTTCAATTATATGACTGCCAGGGGTTAAAAAAATTGACATGTAGCCATGGAAATCTTTAGCAAAAGGCGAAAGATTTATCTGCAATTCCTGACCACCAGAAACCAAAGGTTTGGGTTTTTTTTTTCCAAAAGATAGAAGTGATAAGGAAAATTAAGCCAAATTGACTTTGACATGTCTAGGTCAAATGTCAGCCAGCCAGCCAGCCAGCAATAAATGTGTAGAACAAGTTGTCGTCAGCTTGTAATAAAACCCACCACTCCTAGATAAGAGCAAAGAGTGAAAATATAGGGTCAATATTGGTAGGGATTGATATAAGATTTGTTTTTTGGCTTGATGTGTATTGTTTTGTTTTTAACACCTCGTGACCTGGGTGATGACAGCAACACTTAGCAGATGACATTGTTTTTTCTCCGCATGTCTTTCATATTTCCCATCCACGGGCCATTTAGCCATTCCTTTTATTCAATGATGTTCACACCAAATTAAGGAGAAGGGGATGAAGTTTGAATAATATTATTTTGAAGCGATAATAAATATCTACAGGCAACTATAACAATTTTTGCTCTATCTTGGCATTGAGAACTTTAATTTATTGTGTAGTTGTTTGCCTTTTAAACTTTTTTTTCGTTCATTTTTCTTTTTTCAAGGAAAATTTTTTCTGTCAGCCACACAACAACATTCTGTTTTTTTAGTATATATATATATATATATATATATTATATAAAGTCAATGCTGGAATATTTAGAGAAATTTAACCAAATTTGTCTTCAGGCTTATCATGTCATTTTTTATAGGTTTTTGCTTTTGTTCAGAAAGTCAATGCATATAGAGAAATTGGTGAACCAAATTTGTCTTCAGGCCATGTTCATTATATTTGCTTTTGCAGAAATACTCTTGAGAAAGTTATGAATCCATCACTTCTCTAGAGAAGGACTCTAAACCCCAACCTTAGGACAATAGGGATGCATATACTATACTGCTTTTGAAAAAAGATTATAGTGTTCATAATTAAGTGCAGCATGGTGTTGTAGACATTATGATAGCAACTGAGGTCAAATATATATATATATATATATATATATATATATATATAAATATGAGTATTTAATATTGCACATCCAGTGCTGGTGTTAATAAAATAGTGCTTAAAGTAGAATATCAGAGCTATAATTTATATATTAATAATAAATATACGTTTTTTTCCTTGCTGATATCGCAACACAGAGTTTCATGCACAACACAAGAGTTATCAATTGGCACCTGAAGATTGCATTGAGCATGAAATTCAGAGTTGTGCTATCAGTGAGGAAAGAGATTACATATATATATATATATATATATATATATATATATATATATATATATATCAATAAAGTAATATAATGACTGAAAAAATATGAAAATTAGCCTGTATTAAATAGTTTTAAGTAATTCTTTGTTTTTCTGAGTGAATATTGCAAAATTAATGATTTTTTGACAATTATTTTTCCAGATATAAGTCTATTTAACTAAGAACTGAGAGGAGGAGATTGGTTTAAAGCTTTCCCAAGGGTATTTGCGTACAAGTGAATGTAATGAACCTGACTGGAATTTGAACTCAGTTCAACATTTGGAAGAAGCAGAAGACAAGAAATAAATTGAAAAAAATTTGTAAGTAAAAAAGAAACAGAAATGAAGGTGTAAGAAGAGTAAAGAAAAGAAGAATCAGGAAAAGAAAAGATATGGAAGAAGAGAAAAGAAAACTGAAAGGAAAAAGAGGAAGGTTATTTGAAGAAAAGAAAAGATACAGATGTCTGAAAATGGTAAAAGAAATTTGGTACTTGCTCTGGATAAAAAAAGCAAGAAAATATTAAAACATGAACTTCCAGGAAGAAAGAGACTTGGTAGCAAGCAGAATTCTTCATTGATGATATTCGATTGAATGTTCTTTGTCATAAGGAAACTAGAATAATAATCAGGATGGCTTCTTAATGACAGCTGAGAATTCTTTGATCAACAGCAGTGATTTGACAATTTGGCAAATCTAAAGTGGAACCTTAAAAATTTCCTTTGATAGAAACTCAAAATGAGAAGAGGAAATTTGAGATAAATTCCTCATTTGTGGAAATTGGTTTTATCAACACGGAGATTGGTTAGAAAATGTCAGTTTTCAGAAGTGTTATTACACAGATGTGTATTTTTGGAATATTGACTTCAATCAAGAAAAAAGCAAACAAAGAAAAACAAGTATATATTTTTTTACTGTTATACAAGGCCCGATAGTCACTCAAGGTAAAGGGTTACTGAATAATGAGCTGACCTTTGACTTGAAGAGGTTAAGATTGTAGAGATTGTGGAAACATCCTCTCAGTTGTCTGTTCAACAAAGTAGTGCTTCTTGGTAGGAAGCAGTCTTTATGAATCTTCTTTTTTATCAATGAGATATGAAGAAAAGGAGGAGGATTTGATCCTCTATATGTGGCATGGCAAGACTTAGCTGTAAACGTCTGGACTCTTGGAACGAAGGAATGTAGTTCATATAAACATCTAGCAATGATTTGTCTGTGGGAAAGGAGTTGTAGGGTGGAAAATAATTCATCACCCACAAGGTTGGATAAATGCTTTGAATGCTGTCAAAGCTAGAAAGTGAGGTTTGGACTGCCCCAGCTCAGATATGGCAGCCATACTTCATTTTTGTTATGGTCTGATTCATAAAGATAGAAAATGGCAGTACAAGGAAATGACCATTTTTCAGCATTTTTAGTGATATATGAGTTAAATATATGATATATTTTTAGATTATAGATGAGGTTTCAAGTTCAGTCTTCAGCACTGATGTTTATAATCACAAATCATTTAATTATATACATGGTTTATTGATTGATTTGATCCCCATCAAATCTCATTATGGTTTTACCAGTATTATTGACTCATTGTACTTGGGTTAGTCAGAGAAAGCAATGGGAAACCATGCCACTATCTTTACCATGAACAGTCATGGCAATGCACATATTAAAAAGGAAGATGTGGAGAGCTGTGATCACCTATATCTTGAAGGAACATAGTGCTTAAGGAAGAAGACTGGAACCAGTAAAATAATTGTTAGAGAGTGGTCTGACAAGTGCTTACTCACACACTTTTTCTTTGTCAAATAAAATATCATGTCAGTTGCAATATATTTTATCAAGATCTTGTGTAAATGTTTCTAAACAGGATGATTTAATCATTGCAGTAGTTTTTCTTTTGCATTAATTATCCTGTATTTTTTTTCTTTCATATTTAACCCAATAGAAGGCTAAAGATCCACTCAAAGCAGAGCATTACAGTCAAAATGGTAATGATTAACATTGGTCTGGGGAATGAGAGAGAATGTGGTAGGAAATGTAGATTATAAGAATAAAAAATGACAATTGACCCTTTACTTGAAGTGGTCAAAATTGAAGGGTTCACAGAAGCACCCGGTTAGAAGTCTGTTCTGTGAAGTGGCAGTTCTAGGAGAAAAAAGCTGTCTGAGAGGAACTTTGTTCTTACATTCATTTTAAAATAATTGCATAAAAGTTAAATGCAATAAGAAACATTGCAATGAAAAAATCAGTGAAGATGCTAAAGCTATATTAAAATCAACTGTGAGATTACCCCACCTTGTTTGCCAGAGGACTTTATCCCACCCACATTAGGTGGTGTTATATAAAGCAATGTAAAAGGAGAGGACACAAAGCTTTTCTCTCTTTTCTCTTCAACCACATGATACTCTAGTGACAAGGTCTGTCTTGTTTCCTCACTGGTGAAGGAAGTTTTCATTTTATTTCTCAATTAGCTTGTATCATTATTTTGGGAGGGTATATGAACATGATGAACCATTTTCATTCTTATATTTTAAAGGAAGTAAATAAATTTTGAATTAATTCAATAGAAGTAGATAGGTTCACTTATTGCCCGGTTTACAATCCTCTCTAGTCTTTTGAACAGAAGTAGAAGTTTATCCCTTGTTGCCTGTTTATGATTGGGTTTACAATTCCTTTTGGATTTTACTTCAGTTTTATACGTCTAACATCTCTGTTTAAACTCTGGGATTTTATTTACCTTTTATTTTTTCCTTAATAGGAATAGATAAGTTTGCCTATGATCCAATTCACACTCTTTTGGTATTTTGAACAGGAGTAGAGGTTTATCCTTTGTTTCCTGTTTAGGATTGGATTTTAAGTTCCTTTGGATATCTTCTCATTTTCTTTCACTCCCTTGCATCTTAGTGGCATTATTGCCTTGGTTGGGGTGAAATGTTATTTTTTGTTACATTTTTCAATCCACCATTTTATGGGAAGTAATTTTTGTTGGATGCTTGCTCCTTGTCCACCTTTGTTTTATATATTTATAAATTTTATAAATTTCTCTTATTAAATCCCTAATACAATATTGTGCATCCCACAGATTATTTAATGTAAGGACTGTTTTTTTTTCACAGCATTAATGTTTACTCTTAAATTTTATGCTTCAGTTTCAAGAATTTAAGTACTCATAATTTTTAATATTATTGATGTGAGATTCACACAAAGCACAAGATTCTACTACTATAATCTTAAAATCATCAAAACATGGGTCAATAATTATCTGTCCTCTTTATCCTCATAGCCTTCACTTCCTACCACTTCCTTTTTCATTCATATTAAACACATCATTCATCATAACCATTTTAAAGTTGACCCACTATCTTGATTGGCTCTCGAGCCTTGTATTGAGTGAAATTTAGTATACAACTCAAACAATAGCACCAATCTTTTTTATTATATCCATTAGTTTCCAATAAGAAGATCCAATCCAGATGAAGTGTCCAAAATCAAGTTATCCATAACTAGAAGAGACTTTAGAGGTTGTTTTAAAAAGTCAACAGAATACTGGAATAAGTGCATAAGGTGCCAACAGGAGTACTTTGAAGTGGACTAAGCCACCATTTTCTTAGGTAGGCTATTTTTTTTTCACAAATATCAAATAGTTGGATCCTTTCTAAACAACCCTTTTATAATCTGTTTGTTTTGTTTTTCCTTCTCCTAACTGATGCTGTAGTAGATACTGGGATAAATTGTGAAATGCATTAAGTATCACAAAGGAACTAAAAAACACAATGGCAATGAGATCAGAACAACAAAGATTAGAATAAAATCTGAATGATTCAGGACTTGACAACTTTAACCAATAGAAAAAAGGCTGGAGTATGCACAAGCGAAAATGAGATTAAGACAACTAAAATGAGGATATTAACCCAAATAATTCATTGGATAATCTTAGAAATTCATTTGTGTGTGTGTGTGTGTGTGTACATATGCTGCTGGGTACAAATGCAATGTTTAAATAAATAAAAAAAAACATTAAGCATTATTCTTTGAAGCCCTGTACTTGTATATGGTTGGCAGTGATGACTGCAGGCGGAAATGCTACTTTTTAAATATTTTTTTTAATTTTTCAAACAGCTTTTAGCAATAAAAGTTTGTAAAATACCACATGAATACACTTATGGAAATATTTTAGTCATTTCATTTGTATTTAGGATGTTTTCAGTAAAGGTTTTGATCTATTTTGATTATATATATATATATATATATATATATATGAACTTACATCCATCTATCTCACCTTGTTCATATCTATGTCAGCTTGTACATAACTCTCTACATACTGATCTTTTTCATTATCTATGTCTTTTAATATCTATTCAAACATTTTCATAACTCTCAACCTCTTTATCTCTCTGTACTTTTTCATATCTATCTCTCTATCCATGTATAAGGTAATAAAACCACTATGGTACAAGTGGTTACTGAGAATAAAAGGCACTGACAAAAATTCTGGAGAAGAAAGGATGATAAAAGAACAGGATTCAAAAAGACAGATGATGATGACTGACATTTTGAAGATTGTAGGAAAGCAAGAAGTTGGAAAAGAGTTCCACCAGCAAGAGGTGCAAGAAAAAAAAAAACTGTTAAATAGAACTTCTGGTTGCATCTAGCAATTTTAAGAGTAAAATTATCAGGCTTAGCTGCCAAACTAGTATCAGAACAATTGCTATCAAAATATCTATAGAAAAAGAAACAGGGAAGAGATGTTACATTGGTGGGAGGTTGACTGTTGCTAAGGTGCCAGGTTAGACTCATGACATTGCAGATTCTTCTGAGAATTTTGTCAAGAATTTCTAGATCGATAACAGAAACATCTGATCAGATATCTACCTATCTCTCACATTTCATATGCTTTACATACATGTTTTTTGTGGCCTTGTTAGGGCCAGAAATAAAAAAAACAAAACAAGAGAGGAATTGAGTTAAACAAATATATTAACAAAAACAGTAATACATACATATACAAACGAGAGTGTTACAGCAAGAATGTTCAGTCCGACTGTCAGCGCTGAATACTGGAAACTTCTCTCTCCAAAAGGCAGTACCTGCTCCTATTTATAACTGGGTGAGTCCATGCATGCATGGGTAAATTACCATAACAGTTATGTAAATATTTTCATTTGCATCTATCTAAATATTTTCATACGTACTTATTTAAATATTTTCATATCTATCTATCAGTTTAAATATTTTCATATCTATTTAAATATTTTTATATCTATACATTTAACTATTTTCATATATATCTATCTATTTAAATATTTTCATACATATCTATTTAAATAATTTCATATCTATCTATTTAAATATTTGTGAATATGGCAACCAAGATGCAGACAACTGTCTGAATGATGTAAATAGTGTGAATAATTACAATACTTCATCTCAGAAATATAGACTGTCTATTTAACTATTTTCATATCTATCTATTTAAATATGTTCATACATATTCATTTAAATATTTTCATATATTTCTACTTAAATAGATTCATAACTATCTGTCTATTTAAACATTTTCATATCTATCTATCAATTTAAATATTTTCATCTGCATCTATTTAAATATTTTCATCTCTTTCTGTTTAAATATTTTCATACCTTTCAATTGATTTAAATATTTTCATACATATTTATTCAAATATTCTCTTAACTATCTATCTATTTAAATATTTTCATATCTATCTATCTATCTAAATATTTTCATACCTATTTAAATATTTTCATATCTATCTATCTAAATATTTTCATACCTATCTATTTAAATATTTTCATATCTATCTATCTATATAAATATTTTCATACCTATCTATCTATTTAAATATTTTCATATCTATCTATCTATCTAAATATTTTCATACCTATCTATTTAAATATTTTCATATCTATCTATCTATCTAAATATTTTCATACCTATCTATTTAAATATTTTCATATCTATCTATCTATCTATCTATCTAAATATTTTCATACCTATCTATCTATTTAAATATTTTCATATCTATCTATCTAAATATTTTCATATCTATCTACCTAAATATTTTCATACCTATCTATCTATTTAAATATTTTCATATCTATCTATCTATCTATCTAAATATTTTCATACCTATCTATTTAAATATTTTCATATCTATCTATCTATCTATCTATCTAAATATTTTCATACCTATCTATTTAAATATTTTCATACCTATCTATCTATCTATCTATCTAAATATTTTCATACCTATCTATCTATTTAAATATTTTCATATCTATCTATCTATCTAAATATTTTCATACCTATCTATCTATTTAAATATTTTCATATCTATCTTAATATTTTCATACCTATCTATCTATTTAAATATTTTCATATCTATCTATCTATCTATCTAAATATTTTCATACCTATCTATCTATTTAAATATTTTCATATCTATCTATCTATCTATCTATTTAAATATTTTCATATCTATCTATTTATCTATCTATCTATCTATCTAAATATTTTCATACTTATCTATCTATTTAAATATTTTCATATTTAAGATATAGATAGCAATTGATATGGACAGACTGAGATAGTCTGTCCATATCAAATGCTATCTATATCTTTATCTATCTATCCTATTCCATAGCTATCTAAACGTGGTCATATCTACCTATCTATTTTTTTCTATCCTTTCCCATATTTATCTATTGAAATCTTTTAATATGTATTTATATCTTTTATCTCTCTATCCATTTTCATATCTATCTGCCTAAGTTGGATCATATCTATCTATTTATCTACTTTATTATGTTTCTTCCTTCTAGCTGTCTACTACCCCAGATGAGACTCTGCAAAGCATAACAGAAGTAGAACTGGCTGCTCAGTCAATGAATTACAAAGGTTTCCTTGTATGGAAATGGTTAATATTAACATAACAATGTATGTATTAAAATCACAATGCTTCTAGGTCCCTTCTGTTGAACTTAGAAAGAGAAAGATAACTGTCTGGTCTCAATTATAGATGGCAGCTTTTAACCAAGGGAAGAAGGATTTGAGATATACACACTCTGAAAAGAAATCTGAATACAAAGAGAAAAGGATCATAGATTTTTTTCAAAATTCTTGTGTTAATTCTTATCCATTTATGCTGTACGGCAGCAGAATCTCTTTATTTTTTAAGGGGATGGCAAGGTGAGAAGTGGAGAGGAGAAAATGGGCGAATAGATTTATCTTCAACTTAAACAGTAGGTGTAAAGCTTTGGAGTTGGCAAAAAATAAACAAATAAAACCTAAATCTGCATCCATGTTTCCACCGCATACAGGTCCAGCATCGCTTAATCATGTTTAAACTTACTGTTGTTGCATCTTTGCAAAGAACAAGTTTGGTAATTCATGAATATTCTACACATGATACCCACTTACCATTCCATTAAGTCTAAAAACAGAAAAAGATTTGCCAGTGATGGAATCTTGCACTACTGTCCTTATAAAAAAGCCTCTCCCCATTTGTTAATATCATATCTTGTGAAATAGAAAAATTATCGAGTAAGTCTCTTTTACATTTTTCTCCATTTAAATCTATTTCAATCTTTCAATAAACTATCAAGCAATTTCTGTATATGTATATCTAGTAATTTCCAATGGTTCATATCTATCTATCTATCTATCTATCTATTTTAGTCTTTTCCTATCAATTTACCTATTTCAATTGTCCTTTCAATGTTTCTCGGGATATTATTTAAGTGTTTTCCTGTCTTTCTATCTATCAATTCACATTGTTCTTTCTATCAAGTATTGGAGTATTCTTCTAAGTCTATCTATCTATCTATCTATCTATCTATCTATCTCAGTCTATTCCTATTTATCTGTTTAATTGTTTTTTTTTCCTTAGAGCATTATTCTCTCGCTCTCTTTCTCTCTCTCTTTCTCCTCTTATCTCTCTCTAACTCACTCCTTTTCTCTCTATATATTTATATAGAATAATGGCCAACTATTTATATAGAATAATGGCCAACTACTTGTTTCTGACCACACCTGTCGACTAAATCAGCAAACCAATCCCTATTTCTCAGGTACATTTGAGTTTGTCCAGAACTCACATATCCCACACTGCAACTATACTGAGCATAGATACTAAAATAAAAAATATACAATAATCTAAATATCTGGGAAGTGTTTTAACCGAGGATGGAAAGTGTGACACTGAAATTTGAATTTGGGATAGTGAAATATGCCTTCCAAAAACTGAACAAAGTATTTAAAAACAGGAAGATTTTGTTAGAACACAGAAAAGACTACAGAAATGTTACATAATATCACTTCTCCTATATTGCAGTGAATTCTGGACAATCTCCTTACATGAAAAAGAGACTTCATGCTGCGAATAACATAGACTGAACATGTGAGCAACGACAAAGTTTTAGAAAAAAATGGAAACAAAATGGAGATTTATACTTAACATCAGAAAGAGGCAGTTAAAATTTCTAGAGCACATAATGAGGAAAGATTGCTTGGAAAATTTAATACTTACAGTATAGATTGAAGGCAAGAGGGATAGAGGAAAACAATGCATAACCTACTTGATAAATGGAAGGTGTAACAATGTTTAGGAGAGATAACAAAAAGACAAAATTTATGAAGAGTTTCAAAGGACAGGAAATTGTGGAGAGCCATGATTACCAACTTCCTGAAGGAACATGGCACATTGAAGAAGAAGGATTATTTTGATGAGCATTCCTCTTTGGTACTTCAACAATATCAATATACGCACAGTACTAGATTAGCAAATAGGTCTTAATGTTAAAATGGCTAACACTTTCTTCTCCCAGATTTCTCACATGTGGAAAACTCTTCTGGCTTTTTGCTTTCCAGTCAACTTTGATCTTTAAAAATTTAAATGCAATGTTAATCTTTATCTACTGACTTCATTTTTGTTAATAACTCTCTCCTTAATGTTTTTCTTTTTCTCATATTCTTTCACACACTACCTCCCTGCATCTTAGTAACTTTATTGCCTTGCTTGGGTGAAATGATTAAATAAAATAGCAATCATTGAATGTAAATGCTGATTTCTTATAGAATGCAGCTAAAAGGAAAATTAATTAATATATTAATAATGACAATGTTTTATCGAAATAATTTGTCATCTTAAGACTTATATCTATTACCAAATGGACAACAGATGAATGATGAAAGAAAAAACAATTGACAAAGTAATAATAACCCTGTTTCAACTAGAAAAAAAGACTGAAAGGAATTTGTAAGCCTATGTGAAATTGTTTTGGACCTTGCCTTCACAATAATTTACTGGTGAGCTGAGAAGAAAATGGAAATAAATTCGTGAGCCTATGTGAAATTGTTTTGGACCAATGAAATCCTTGCCTTCACAGAATTTAGCCATTGAGCCAAAAAGAAGAAAGAAAAGAAAGCCTATGTGAAATTCCTTTTGATATAAAATTAGGAGAAAAATATTATTCTGTCTCAGATCATTTAATCTGTTGTATGAACATTTCCTCTTCATGACAATTTGTTAAAACTACATTTAAAAATTTCTGGTTTATTTTCCTGAAATGAGCTACTGATACAACTTCAAGTGTGTAAATTTGTAAATAAATTCCTTATCTTGTTTTGTTAAGATTAACCATGTGTTGCCTTGTCATTATCATCCTCCATTAATCTTTTGGCATGGGTAAATCAAGTGTTCATTTTAACCCCTAAGCTTGTACATCTATGACTATGATAACTAAGTGTAAGCAAGCAACATGATTGACTTCTTATACCACACCAAAATGTACCTATCTCCACCTGCCATGCTCTATCTTTACAAGAGTCAGATGAGACCAAAAATGACCTATTGCTGCCATATCTTAGCTGAAGCATTCTAATCCTCCCTTTCCAGCCTTGACAGAGTTCAAAACCATTTATGTAGCCTTCAGACAACTTAGACTTGTATATCTATTACTATTATGACTCAGTGTAAATGCATAAAAAAAAACAAGACGAAAGAAAAACTATTAAATAATGACAATGTTTCATCTAAGAAATTCGGACAACATTTAAAATTTCATCAGAGAAATGCCATTGTGATATGAACCAAAGAGCCTGTTGCCATAAAAGCAAAGAAAAAGGGAAAAAAATAAAGAGACAAAGTGAATTTAATAATTTTCTTTGACTGCAATTCAGCCTGACAGATAATTTGAATAAAATAAAGATTGGGAAAGAAAGATGCGTGGACGAATAATCATAAAATGAAGAATCTATTATGAAATTGTAAAGAAGAAATGGAATGAAACTATTTGTATAATTGCAATTAAAAACATTTTTTTTACAAGCACTTTGATTTGAAACAACTGAAATCAATTTTCAACCCGATTTGCTTGCAACTCAAAAATAAAAAAAATAAAATAAAAAAATGAAATGACTCCAAGCATCACAGAAGATATTTCTGGAACTTTCAGAATTTGTATTTTAAACATGTAGGCTTGAATATATTTCCTGTAAGTCAATAAGAAGCAACACAAATTGGTATTTATTGGTTATATCTTTATTACTTATACATAATTTTGAATCATTTCACCTAAGGCTGCAATGATGCTAGGGGTTACTGAGAGTGAAAGAAACTTATAACTTTTAGAATGTGTGATAAATATTTTTCCATGTGTCTTTTTGATAAATATTTTCATGTTAATTGGTCTAATGAGCTTTCTTTCCTGATAGATTGACCACATGAATGTAAAACAGTTTCATCATTTTATTGTTGAAATAGCTAGATGCAACCATAAATTTTATTCTAATTGTTTCTTTGCTTACACTTGTCTGCAGAACTCTCTTTTACTTTTTTGCTTCCCTGTCATCTACAATCTTCAAAAATTTAAATGCATCATCAATCACTATCTTCTGCCTTCTTGAAACCTATTCTCTTGTTTTCTTTCACTCTCAGTAACCCCTGGCATATTAGTGGCTTTACTTGCCTTACTCAAAAGCGACATGATTAAAAATAAAATAAAATTATATGACGACTTAGTAGTTTATCATATTGTATATGTCATGGTTTTTCTGCTTGCAATATGGGTTCCTTGGTAATGACCATCTCCTCTCCAACTAACATGTGAGAAGTTAAGCTAAGTTACACAGAACCAGCAACAGATAATAATCCCAAATGTAACTTTTGGGGAGAAGTGGATTCATACCTTGCTAAAAGATTTTAGTGAAAAGCTAACAGAAAATACTGGAATTTGAACTCTGTTCACTGATTCCCTTTTCTTTGCTGTTAACCATGAATCCATCTTCACCAGCCACTACTCAAGACCTGCTATCTCTCAATGATAGAACTCAAAATGTTTTCAATGCCAATATTCTTGACAATGGGTCAAAGTTTTCTGGTTATTTGAATAAATCATTTTCTTATCTGACAGATTCAGATTCCTAGATTTTCGGTCATTTATTTAATCATTAGAATATCAATTTCTTCAGTCAAAGTCATGAATATTTTCAGTAATATTTTGAGACAAAAAATATTTATATATACTAGCCAAATACCTGTCCTACACATAGAAAACACTGACCTTATCATAGAAGTTTCCTAACCTCTTTAAAATTTCTGCATAAACAAAATTTTCAGAAAGACATCTATTTTACAAATGTTTATTTTATAACAGTCTGTCATTATGCTAAGTCCATTTGATTTTTCTAATTTGAACACAGACACATAAAGCTGACCATAAGAGAAACATTTGAATAATTTTCTATTATTATTATTATTATTATTGTTATTGTTGTTGTTATTATTGTTGTAATAACAACGACAGCAACAAGACCTTGTTGCAGGCCCGGTAGGGTGCAGTGCTGGTTTATTACTAAGTGGCTTGTGCCAGACACCACACTAAACTACCGAGTCTACAAGCAAAGTAAAAAGATAAAAATGTGTGAATGAACTACAAAGAAATGTGGTTAATCCACACGTGCATAAAATAAAATATAGCCGACACAGAATGACAGAAAAAGACTGGATTCCAACAAGAGTAATTTTTATTAAATGCAGGAAAAACAAGTAAATTATCCCGTAGTAGGGATCAATGAAAAGGTTCCGCGCCAAAAGTAGAAAACAAGATGGCTAAAGGCGGGAAAAGTTCTTGAAGAAGGAGGTTCCAGATAAGTCAATGTACATGATAATATACATACAAGGAAAAAATACTCACTGCGAGTTTTGGCTAATGTGAGTGAAATGTTATGTATATAATTTTTTTCTTTTTTTTGTACTGGTTCAAAACAGATTTATGACGAGGCCCAAGGTGGACGACGGATTAATATTTTGTATGTTCTGCATCGTCTCGGAGAAGGACTTTGAATGACGAGCCAAAAAGGGACGAAAAGTTAATTATTTGGTGATGCATCATCTCGTAGAAGGACTTTGAATGACGAGCCAAAAAGGACGAGGAATTAATTATTTGTGGTCGCATCGTAAGATATCCTTCGTCAGTCAACCAGTAAATATTGACAAGGACAAAAATGAGTCTGCTTAGGTCCGAGTCTGGATCACAACTGACTTTTTTGAAACAACAGTTTGTCGTTGACGTCAAATTTTTCGCGGGAAGATTTCAAAAAAATCTAATTTGCATAGCAGGTCGTTTGACTGCCGACCAAAACAGTTACTACTGTATTAGACCGAAAAGGGGAAAGGGGGTGTCAAGCGCAGCGGCGGCGGCTCAGGAGTGTGAAAAAAAGGGAGGAAACTTCCTGGCGGCGGCGTAAAATGTAAATAGATGGAATAATACATTATTCCACAACCTCGTTACAGACATATAGACCTGTAACAATTTTATTGGACTTTACAATACACGCAGACAGAATAATCAAAGTGAATTGCCTAGATATTGTGATCAGAGACTGCAAAAACAAAATGTGCTTTCTTATTGACATGGCAGTCCCTGCAGACTGTAATGTATCTTTGAGGCTCTTCAAAAAACCATCAAAATACAAGGACCTTGAAGTGGAAATCTCAAAAATGTGGCAGATAAAGACATCAACAATTCCAGTTATAGTTGTAGTCCTCAGATTGATTAGAAAAGGTTCTGATAGACTCATTGAAGGAATTCCTGATAACCCATGGCTTAAAGAAATACACAAAATTGTATTCACAAGTACAACTTACATCTTATGAAGGGTTTTATGTATGTAAAATGTGTGTGATCTTAGGGTTTTTTGATTTTTCCAAAAAAATGCTCAGTTGAAAATGTCATGATGACATTTCTGACCTTAGGTCTCTGGTTAGGACCCGGAAGGAAACGTGTATACAACAGAAATAAAAAGGAAATAATAATAATAATAATAATAATAATAATAATAATCCAACAGGGGACTTTTTTAATTTTTAAAGAATTCACTTCAGTTATAATTAAATCTAATTAAACAGATTATTTTGCCTTATTTAAGTAATTCCAGAAATTCTTTTTCAGATCAATGTGAAATAGCAGTTGGAAACAATGGTTATTATAAACACTGTCTACTTCTTCATGTGCCATGTTCCTCAAGACTAAGACATTCATGGCTCTCCACAATTTCCTATCCTTTGTAACACTTAATAAACTTTTCATTATTTCTTTTAAACCTTGTTTTACCATCCATTTATTTAAGCTCATCAAGCATGTTATGTGCTGTTTTCCTCTGTCGCTGTTACCCATAATATGTCCTGTCAGTATTAGATTTTTCAAGACCTCCTTCCTCATTATGTGCCCCAGAAACTACAATTGTCTCTTCCTGATGTTAAGTATAAGTAACCTTTTCGTTTCCATTTTCTATAAAACTTTGTAGTTGCTCACATATTCAGTACAGTATCCTTCTGTAGAACCATATTTATGTTGTCTCAAGTCTTTTCCTCATCTTTGAGGAGATTGTCCAGCATTTACTGCCATATAGGAGGACAGATATCACATAACAGTTCAGTACTCCTTTCTTTGTTTCTTACAATTTTTCCTGTCTCTTAATACTTTGCTTAGCTTTTGGAGCACAACTTTGGCTATCCACATGTATCTTTGGCTTTCAGTGACCCACTTTCTGTCATGCATTTGACCATTTCCCAAATATTTAAATTTTTGTACTTGTTTGATTTTGGTACTGCAGATATTCTAATTTACAACTGAATTTTGATGAAACAGATATAATTATTTGTATAGATTTTCTTATGCTATTAATAATAATAATAATAATAATAATAATAATAATAATGTAGTGATACAAAAGGCAATTATCTCCCTTTTGTTGAGATAAATTCATGAATGCCATGTGATAGCCAGTGAGGGATGCCAGGAGATAGAGTGACAAAGGGCAGTTGTGATGTAAAGCCCTGAGTAGAAGGACATTCCTAGGCCACAACAGTGGATCATACAAGAAAAACCACATGGCCTTACTATAATGGTTCACTATAACTCCAATTTTTTCCCTTTGGGAAATATTACAAGCAAGGCGACCATGTTTTTTACACAGTGCTTGTTGTTGCATATGTGTTAATAATTTCTGTGTGGGACAAATGTATATATGTATATATAAATATATGTATGACTCAGCATCATAAAACTCTCTCAGAGAACAAAGCATGTTTAATAATCCCTGTTTCTTTCTGCTATTCCATTCTGATACTCACAGTACAAAAAAGCCAGAAAAGAAAGCCAGATAAAAGTAATGTATAATCTACCTGATAAGCTTGAGTGAATGAAGGCCAGAACAGTGTTTGGGATAGAGAGAAGAAAGACAAAAGTTATTAAGGGATACAAAGGTCAGGAAATTGTGGAGAGCCATGATCGCCAATGTCCAAAAGTGATAAAGAAGTAGTGCAGTAATAATAATATTCACTGATTTAAAACCAGGCATAGCTTTCATGTCTTCTGGTCTTTATTAATTAGAGGTGTTAACATGAACATGTTTGTCTTGGGAAATTAAGATAGACTGCAGTAAATATTTCATCCAGATTTGCTTGTCAGTTGATTAATCTTAACCAATTGGACATGTTACTTGGCAGCTAATGCACTGTACATCTCTGATTATGAGCAGAAACAATCACATCCAGGTATTGAAAGGGTAGTTTGTTTTTTTTGTTTTAGAAAAAGGTTTGAAGGATGAGTCAGCCAAGACAACTTGGAAGTCAGATCTCAATACTTCCATTTACTTGCTTCCTTGATAGCTAAAATCTTCAAATATTTAAATGCAACATCAATTACCATCTTCTGTCTTCTTGAATCCTGTTCATCTTTTGTCCTTTCCTCAATTCTCCCTATTCTCAGTCTTTTCTTTCACTTATACTAAATTGTAAACCCCTGCATACTTGTACCATTTCCACCTTGCTTGGGGTGAAATGATAAAAAAAAAAACAACTTGGAAACACCCACAATTGGAGACCACATGTATGGACTGGCTTACTTGGCCTGGTTGTATTTCTAGTTTCTAACTGGGCGCAATCTACAAGCTTATGTTCTACTTTTATTAAAGCCTGTCATCATATTATGTACATTTGTGATGCATTTGATTGGTATACTAATATCAGACTTGGAAATCATGATGGGTGTATAGGGTTTTATATATATATATATACATTATGAAATGGACAAAGTCCGACAATTATTTAAAGATATTTTTATGTTTAACATTCTTTTTATAGATACAAGTATTTAAGTAAATGCTCTGTTTATAATAAATAGTATTAAATAACATTTATCAACCTGAATGTCCGAGAAATTTTCATAGAAAATATTCATCCTTCGACAGGATTTGAACCTGTATTCTATATGGAACCATCATATAGCCTGATGTACCTTATAAATAATTGTCGGACTTTGTCCATTTCATAATGTGTGACGTCATTTGTTTACATTTGATATGCCATGAGCAGTTATGAATGTACATGAGAGATTCATGGAAAATTGAAGTTTATAAGCAGTAAATTCGACCTTGCAAACCGAACGATCCTTTGTGGCCGAGCAGTAAGGCACGTCAGGCTATATGATGGTTCCGTATAGGATACAGGTTCGAATCCTGTCGAAGGACAAATATTCTCTATGAAAAATTTCTCAGACAATCAGGTCGGTAAATGTTATTTAATACTGTTTATTATAAACAGAGCATTTACTTAAATACTTGTATCTATAAAAAAAATGTTAAACATAAAAATGTCTTTTTTTTATATATATATATATATATATATATATATATATATATATATGTGTGTGTGTGTGTGTGTGTGTGTGTGTGTGTACTCACAATGGTCTTGCAAACAAATGTGGCATTTTGGGAACATTTACATAGCATATGTGCTTTACCTAATATGAAAGCAGACAGTATCAGAATTTCAGAACTGGTCTTTAACTTTGTCTTAATTCCAAGAATTTGTCAAGTTATAATTGTTTGAAGTCAATCATTTGTTTTTAAGATAATAACTACAGGACACTTGTTTTTCCTGCCTATTTATGATAGAAAAGTCATTTGAATCTTTGAAATGAATGTTAAAAGTGGCAACAGGTTTAAAATGATTTCTCAAAAATAACCAATATCAAGTAGATTCTGGGGTTCTAAAACATAAATTCACTCAAATTTGTTATATTTTGCCTGCTTTTTTGTCTCTGACCCCAATCTACAAGGTCATACTACTTTTATTAAATCATGTCACTATATTATGTACATTTGGTTGTGATGCCTTTACCTGATCAGACTGGGTGTATTGGGTTTTATTATATGTGTACTCCACATAGTGGTCTTGCTAGCAGACATGTAGAATTTTTGGAACATTTCTCAGCGGATATGTATTATATTTAGTTTGAAAGCAGAAATCTTAGGATTTCAGAACTGGTCTTTGTCCTAACTCCAAGAATTTGTCAAGTTGTAATTATTTGAAGCTAATCAAAACTCACAAAAATGTTAATCACTTCTGGATAGTTGCTTTTCCTGCCTATTTATGATAGAAAAGTCATTTGAATCTTTGAAATGAATGTTAAAAGTGGCAACAGGTTTAACACATTTCTCAAAAATGACTTATATCAAGGAGATTCTAGGGTTCTACAACACAAAATTCATTCCAATTAACATAATTTTTGCCATATTTTGCCTGTTTCTGTCTTTGACTCCTACCCCACCTTCAAATAATGTTAAAAAAAATGCCTGAGACAAAAATCTTTCTCCTTCATAGTAGAAATTCTGAAATATTAAGACAATGTAAATCTGTAAAATATAAGAAAATTGTTCACTGTAAGATATTTAAACATAGCCAGTTTCTTTCATAAATTAAATTGATCATTACCTACTTTTGACACTGTATGCTGAGTGCCAAATATCAGCTTTTGGCATAACATAGTTTATCAGGAACTCATGATGTAGAACACTAGTCATATGTGTTTTTGAATACTGAATCCATTTTTGACATGAACATCCTCACAGAAGTCTAAATTGGCTAAATGCAAAATTTGAACTCTTTTTAAGAATTTTGGCATTTTAGTGTAAATCAGGGTTTCTAGATTTAAACTCCTATTTATTTTTTCATTAGAAATGTTAAAGCTTTGTTTTAATCTTCATCTTAAGTACAAATAATGTTAATAGAGTTCCATGATTAAGCTGAAAATCATTCAGGGAGCTTGAAAAAGAAAAATGCCTGTTTGGTTCTATTGTGTGATCTGATTGGGCTGTCATGTCACCTTGTTGGCATGCTGCTCTCTCACTCAATAATATGAATATTTATAATTTGAAAGTCAAAGTTGGTTGAAGAGACAACCCTGTAAACAGAACAGTTTAAATTTAAAATTTTACATTTTACTTGTAAATACATAAATTGTGAATGGGGAAAAAATTAAGTAGAAAATAGACCTGAGAGATTTCAACTTTTCAGAAAAAAATGATCATTTGCAATTGGTGCCAAAATTCTTGAGATGACTAATAGACAGACAAGAGAAGGAAGAAAAAAAACAAATAATGTATATGATTTCATATGTAGGACATCTTAAATATATATATATATATATATATATATATATATATATATATATATATATATATATATGCTCAGGCAGCAAGAATTCATTCAAATATGTTTTATTACAATAAATGGAAAAGGTCTATCTGTTCAATTTTTTAATACATTTTTTCCAATTTGCATTTAAAATGTTACACAATTGGATCAAATTTATGGAGAAACTGTCAAAAATTTTCAGTTACTAATAATAAAAATATTAAATGGCTAGATTTTGTCAGGTGATTTTAATAAAACATGTTTTTACTATATATATATATATATATATATATATATATATATATATATATATACATATATGTAAATGATATAAATGGGGTCAAATATTAAATATACATATATATAGAAGAGAGGTACATTGGTAGATATTTAACATGTATATATATATATGTGTGTGTGTGTGTGTGTTGAGCAATGTTCATTTAATTGTCTATATGCACACACTCATGAATATATATATAGTCAACTTAATACAAAGACTTTCATACAATTTAATATAGATTCACTCTTTCACTCTCTCTCTCTCTCTCTCTCTATATATATATATATATATATATATATATATATAGAGAGAGAGAGAGAGAGAAAGGAGATAGTTTAAAATCTACAATATTTATTAGGGAAAAATGATGAATATTAGCAACTGAGTGTGGACAGCAATCAACACTGCATGGTTAATATCTGTTTCATATGTAACCTTCAGATGCAGTATATTTTTATATATATATATATATATATATATATATATATATATATATATATATATATATTATGCATACATGAAGGGAAGAAAATGTTGGTCTATTAATGGGGCCTAGAATATAGTGATTGTATCTACAGCAGAGGAAAATCACTAACCAGCATAAAAGAGACCACCAACAAATTGAATGCATCGTGACTCAAATGTAAATGCATCTAGACTAGATCTAAATGTATCTATTACTGAAGCATGTAAATGTTTATTGACTGAAATATACAGTGTGTATCCAAAATATTTTTCTACGCTTTGGGGGTGGGTTCCTCATACCAAAATAAGGACAAAATTCCATATAAACATATGTTTGCAAATCATTTGTTTTTCAGTTATTAAAGTTTAGAATAGATGCTGTTAAATGTACAATTGGTTTTCCGCAATCCATAGTTTGTGGTGCCATGAATCCTGTCTTAGCAATGCAATGATAAACAGCGGCAAAACTTGGATGACTCGGCTGCCTTCGTTCTGGATACACAATCTGATACAGCACTGCAGCCTGTGTGTCCATTACCATTTACACAGCTGTATATAAAAATCATATCTGCCTGCTTATGACATGAATATCCTGCAATTGGTAACTGGAACATTTCTCAGTTAACTCACTACTACACATGTTAAACATTGAAGACAGACTAGCCACAAATGTACATGAATGACAAATGTAACTTAATCTACATAGCAACACAGCACCATCTACTGTTAACTTTCTTTAAACTTAACTCAAAAATGAAGGACTTGTGTACATGTTTATATGAATATTTGTCCTTGTTTTGGTGTAAGGAACCCACTCCAGGATTTTGCAAAAGTATTTATAATACACCCTGTATATAAACAGCCAATAATAATATATTTTTAAATCAAGTAAATGCTTATAAAGTTAAATATAAACACCGATATTTCATTATCATCATCGTTCCCATGACTAGATGCTGTCATGGGGTCATTGATGCATGTCTTGAGCAAGTAATCCTGGGGGGTTCAATTCCTCTTCAAATCAACTAATATTTATCCAACTTTGAAACAAGTAAATGCTTGTAGACTCAAATATGAATGACCAATATTTCCTTATCCCAGAACCAAATATAAATTATCAACATTTACCTTTCCCCAAACCAAGGAGAGGTATATGAACTCAAATATAAATGACCAAAATGTGTCTATTACAGAACCATGTAAATACTTATAGATTCAAATATAAAAGAGTAATATATACATATCCCTGAAGTAAATGTTGAGATTCAAATATAAGTGACTAAAATGTACCTATCCTTCAACAAAAGACATGCATATAATCTCAAATATAAACAGCTAATATTTACCTATCCTCAAACTAAGTTAATGTTTATAGACTCAAATGTAAATGACCAATATTTACTTATCCCCAAACCAAGTAAATGCTTATTGACTAAAATACAAATGATCAACATTTACCAATCCCCGAAGAAGATGCATATAAATGACCAATATAAGTCTATTAGAGAACTAAGTAAATTCTTATAGACACAAATATAATAATAGCAAAAAATCTTGAAGCAAAAAATGATAGACTAATGAACAGATATTTTTTGAATAGAAACTTTTATTCAGTTTTGAAACATATATTTGCTTTTGACAAATATTTCTGTTAACTTTATCTTTCGCTGACATGAAATCACAAGCGTGCAAAGCAACCTGCTGTAATTGTAACTTACTGTAGTAATCTGCAAAATAAACTTGCTAACATTTACTAATATCAGTCTGACATAAGGCCAGTAAAATGGAGTATACAGTGAGAATTCTTAGTTTGTTCAAAATTACACCATTGCATGACATCAAGCAAGTGGAGTATTATGAAGATAAAATAAAAACATAAAAATGCTTTAAGAAAATATGAAAGGGAAGAAAATATGGAAACCATCAGCTCATTTATAAAATTGGATGCCAATTTTCCAGCATCAATTAATTCTGGAGACTAGATTTTTGGGTTATTAAATGAATGCAGAAATAAAAAAAAAATAAATAAATGATGGTTTCAATTATGGCATATTAGAAAAACAGAAATAAACTTAGCTACAAATTAAAAGATGTCTGATTTTCTGTATTGGATTCCTGCTGTTTGTTTTCTTTTTATTTTACTTGTTAGACATTTTATTTGATTTTTACTTTATGTTCAAAACTGCTGACATCAACATGGATTTTGTAATTTGGATGCTTTCTTCGTATTATGTAGGTAATGGTTTCTCCTGTCAAGGGGGATGCTAGTTCGAATTCTGCCAGGGAGTGCATGTTTTTTTTTAATAAGATCTCTCAAATATTCAGGCCAACAATTTAAAATAAATAAATATAGTAATACATAAATGGAGCCAACTCTTTTCATATACAGGTATCCACTAAAATAATGTTTAAGCAATAAAAATCTGTCAGATTAATAATTAAAATAAATCTATCACTTCTTTCAAAATTGCATAGGTAAATATATTAATAGAACTCTTTGAGACAATATATATATATATATATATATATATATATATATATATATATATATATACACACACAGATGAGGTGTAAAACTGGAAATGCCCAGGGATTGAATGAAATAATACTTAAGAAATCACAGACACCTGGTTCTTGACCATTGATAACTCTTTTATCATCTTTTACTGAATTTAATGAGTGGCCACTCATTTCCAAGTATACCAGTCTGCTAGAATGGCTAGCCATCCATGTTACAGATGTCTACTCAGACGCATTTATGTTTAGGGAACTAATGGATCCTATTTTTAACCCATTATTATTCTGTGTTACTCGAAATATTATTTTTAGTGAATATCTTTTAACTTTTTTAAACAGTGTGAATTATGTCTACAGGCCTGACTATTCTAAAGACAATAAAGAAAATATGCTTTCTGGTAGTGTTTGAATCTGCATCCTCCTTTGTAGGATAAACCACAGTCTGATCCAGCATGTTTTACACTGCTCAGTGCCAAAGAGCATCACAGCCTTACAAGGTTCAATTAACTTTTTTAAAGAATGCACACGCTCTCTTTCAGATCTTCTCAAATGTCCATATCTGCTGAATTTTTTTGTATCCGAAAGATAAGCATAATCATTTCTAAAGAATTCATGGATTCTTTTCTTGATACGATATTATTTCTTATTACTCTAAATGTTATTTTTAGTTGATATCATCTCTACTGGCTTAAGCATTTGAGATACTTAGTAAGTAAAAAAAACTGTACTCTCTATCATTGAACCTAACTGGCCTGTGATGCTTTCTATGACCAAGTGGTGTAAAGGGCACCATATCAGATGGTGGTTTCCCCTATGAAGGAGGGTGAAGGTTAAAACCCTGCCTGAGAATCAGTCAGTTATGTGCCATGCATGATACGCACTTAGGTGATCATGTATCTTTCGATACATGACTGACGAGGCAGATTTTTTTCTCACAGTAGGTTGACATTTCTTTCTGTGGTAGAGCAGTTACCAGCCAAGGCTATAGAACCTGGTTTGTCATGCTATTTACCCATAGATGGGGGGAGAAGAAGAGGATTCATAACTTTCCCAAGGGTATTAGCATGTAAGTGAATGTCAACTGGAATTCGAACTTGGCTCCACAATTCCTCAACCTGAGCAGCTATCCATTATTCCACTGTGTCTGAGAGTACAATTTCTTTATTAAATCTTTCAACTGCACAGGCTGTTAGATGTAATTCACACTGCTTAAAAAAAAACTACTTAAACCTGGGTATCCATTAAAAATAGCTTTTACAAAAATAAAATATATGTTATGCAAATTGATATATAACACCTTTTTCTGCCAATTATGACATTTCAGTTATGATACTTGTTCTTGATCTCTGACAATGCTTTTACCTCCTTTGCAATGTATCTCTATAATATATATATATATATGTGTTATATATAGATATTGTTCATATCTATATATAACATCCTTATTCTGTCAGAAATTTATGTATTAATTCTTGAACACTGGCAATCCCTTTATCTTCCTTTGTAATGCATATATCTATAAAAATGCACATATATTAAGTCTATCTACATATAAATGCCTCTTTTACCAGTAATGAATGCATTTTTTTTGACAACTGATGATCCCTTTTTTCACTGTTTTTAAATGCACATAACCACTTTTTGAAGTTCTTTTAATAACGCAGCAAAGGATAATTAAACAGTATATTTAATAAAAAATGAGAAAAATTAAAAACATTGATACATCTACCAAAAAGATAGGAAAATTTCTTTCTCTTTGATGGACCTTCAGTTCTTTGGTTTCATATTTTTTCATCATCTGAAAATTTCTCTTGACTATTAATTCCTACTTTCATCATTTGCTTTAACTTATACTGCATGATATAGAAGGTCATCCCATTTTGCTTTTACTTGTGGAAAGTTGAGATGGTAGAATTTCAGCCTTGTAAAAATATTCAACTTGTCCAGCAAAAAAAGAAAAAGAGTAAAAGAAGAAAGCAGATAAATGGTAAATTCAAAAATGTCTATATTCCAGAAATTGTTCCTTATTTTCTTAGTCGATTTTCTTCTGAAGACAATTTTCATATGATGGCAAATAGACAAGACACAAGATTATTTCTTAATGACTTCAACACAGAATGTTACACCCAGGTGCTATTCATAATATTTAGACACTTCAGACTGACTACTTGACATAACATCAGGGGATAGAGTGATGAAGTGGAGTTTGCGATATAGAGCTCAAACGAGAAGGATGTCCCTAGCCCACAGTAGTAGGTCTTACAGAAAAAAAAAAACAGCCTAACCATGTTCATAGAGAAACTGCCGTAACTTCAGTTTTCTCTTCAAGAAATATTACAAGGAAGGGTTTCCCTTTTTTTACACAATGTTATTGAAAGATAGATGATGGCTCAAGTGTGTATCACATGTGGCCCTTAACTAACTGAGGGATATCATACTTTATTAACAATTTGTTAAAAAGATGTTTTTTACTATATTGGCAATTCATTAACAGAATATGTTCTAATAATATGTCTCCTATAATCTGAATCTAATTTGTTGCTTTTACTAACTTTCACTTTATATAAATTTTAAAAGTTTTTCTTCACAAACACTACATAATGCATGATATAGAAGGTCACTCTACATTGTACTCATTAAAACACATCTATTTATACTAAAAAAAGCATATGTTCACAATGTTTACAGACATCAAAAAGAGAACACTTACCATTTCTGAATTTTGCTGGGCACATACTTTCATCACTTCCATCATGGCAGTGGAGAACTCTATCACAGACTTTTTCTTTAAGAACACAGTGTAAGTGACTTGTACACCATACTGTTTTATTATTGTTTTCACAGATGCTTATATCGAAATTCTCAGGAATCTCTGAAAAAGAAATGTTAAAAATAAAATGAGATTTTTTTCTTTGATATATGCATGAACTGACACATAGACAAACCTTTTTAATATTTCAAGAATAGTTTTAAATTGGCAAAAAGCAAGTTTTCTGAAATTTTGTGCTGGACAATATGAAAGTATGCGCCATATTGAAATCATTCTCATCCTAATTCTTATACTGAGATTATTAAAATTCTTGTATCGCAAGATAGAAAAAAACAAAATTTCAATCAAATTTTACAAGTTAACAGTAATAACCATTTGTGGTTAGGCTAACTTAGTAACTAAATTACATCAGAAATCAAATGAAGAACCATGATTACTTATTATCTGAAGGGATATGGCATCATAAAAAAAGAAAAAAATTAAGCAACCAACATAGCAAAACTTTCAGAATGTATTTATGTTTATATGAAGAACCTATCATTGAATAGCCATGGATTGTAAGGATTTTATGCAATGATGATAGCAGACATAGAAAGGAAACTACAAGAACTGCTGCAGAAGGTAGTGAAGGAAAACAAGAGGAAAGAACTAACGTCAAATGTCAGAAGACATAATGCATGATGGTCAGTAAGAGGAACAATCTAACATAGAAGTTACAAATTAGAGATGAACAAAACCAAACAAATACAATTTAAATATCTGATAAATATTTCAACAGAGGACAAAAAAAAAGTGACACTGAAATCTGAAGGTACATTGAGATAGTGAAAGTTGCCTTCCAAAAGCTAAGCAAAGTATTAAGAAACAGCAAAATTTAGAAACAAAGAAAAGAGTACTAAATTGTCATGTTATATGAGTCCTCCTATAGGGCAGTGAATGCTGGGTGATCTCACATGAAGAAGAGATTTCAAGCAACAGAAACAAAGCAAAGAGTACTGAACTATTATTTTAAAACAGTGGCAGAGGGAAAAGTGGACATTTTTATCTATTGATCTCTTTATAGAAGACTGCAGCCATAAGTGGTCAAAGTGGGCCATGTATGGGCATACATATGTCCAGGAACTTGAGGTAGAATGATGCAAATGTTTCCAGCAATATTTTTTGCAAAATACTAAAGAAATCTTAGAAGTATCTTTCAAGTTTATTCATCTCTTTATTACTTGTAGACTAAAAAGTATGCATAAAAAGAGATAATTTTGTTTTACTTTGGTTAGAATCATGGCTAAATATATAATGTTCATCTGATAATATCATGTTTATAAGTGTTTATTTTAGTGAGGATCATAGTTATATATAAAATGCCTATGTGACAATATCATGTTTAGAAGTGTTTAAAGAAAACGGTTATTTTATTTTAGTGAGAATCATGAGCAAATGTAAAACACAAATGTGATAATGTTTATCATATTTGAGAACCATTTATAGAAAGTGATAATATTGTTTTATTTTAATGAAATTCATAGTTAAATATAAAACACATGTGACATTACTTATTTATAATGTTTAAGAGGTTTTTCAAGAGAAGTGATAAATTTGTTTCAGTGAAACTCATGTTTAAATAAAAAAAGCACATAAGACAATGTTTATTCATCATGTTTAAGTGACATTTATATAGAGGGATAATTTTGTTTTAATTTAGTGAGATTCATGGTTAAATATAAAGCACTCATATGTCAATGATTATGTATTATGTTTAAGCAGGAAAGAATGTAGCAGAAGCCCAGCAATGGAGCTCTGAGATTAATGTTAATGATCAAGCAGTGGTTTATAAAAGAAGTTTTTGAGCTCAGGAACAAAGAATACTATCAAAGATCTTAGAATGTGAATACTATTGACCTGGTATTATTTGAATGAAGATATAGAACAAACAACACATGAATTTACAAAGATTTAAAGAGAAACCAGTGAACATGATTTCACAAGCCTTAGGACTGATTCCCAAGCTAGAAAAAGAAGGTTTATAAAAAAAAAAAAGAACCATTGTCAGAATTTAAACAGTTGGCTGTTTTATACTTAACACAAAAAAGTATTTTTTTTTATTTTTAGACAATTTTGTCACTGGTAATGAAATATATATCTCTATCTATAAAAGGCAGGATGTGTGTGTGTGTGTAACGAATGCATGGCCGCAATTTTTGACGGATTTGCACCAAAATTTACATGCACATGCTCCAAGTTAGTGGGAAGGCCAAGACTGACTTTGCATTTCCCAACTCCCATCGATAGTGGAAATAATTGATTTTTTCATGGTTCTATGGCAGTTTTTATATAGTTTGCGGCCATTTTTGACTGGCCAGAGTGAGAGCCTATAGCTGGCTGCTATAAACAGGCAGGAAGATTCTATTGGCCAGCGTGAGAGCCAACAGCAGACTGACACGAATGTTAACTAGCATGCTAGGATGCAAAAAAATCAATAGCTGCATTCGTCACAAGTGGTAAAAATTTAAATCTGCATGGCACTTTACTCCAATTGGCTCATTTGCTTGCTTAAACTCAATGTTGATTCTGATTCCACAGAACTGAGTTGGGTGTGAAAAAGTATTTGTTGTTAACATTATTTTTTCATTTGGTTTTTCCAGTTATGAGTCCTTTTTTAAAGCTGATTGTTTTGTGTTCATTTTGTTTAGTTCTTTTTTCATAACATATTTAATGTTTAATATAGAGCTTAGAAAAAATTTGCAGTGTGAGATAGGCAAGAAGTAAGGCATGTAGCAACATCAGCACGGCAAAAGGCACTCCTTTGAAGGCAAGGAAGGGCAAAAATATTTTAAGTCAAGTGATAGCAATTGCTGTATGAGTCGTATGATTTTTGAATCAAGGACAGGCAATGCTGGGCCATGCTGCTAGTTTATCATAAAAATTTTAAATGAAAACAAATGGAATATACTAGATAGATTAATTGATGTTTGTTGGAGCTCAATTTGAGGTCTCTGCTGTAATTTACTGAAATCTGAACAAACTGGTGCAGTGAGTAATTGGCTTGTTTGAATGGCAGATTTGATCACAAATTAAATGGCAAAGATGAAATTTTGCCCAATTATACTGGGTTTGAATATGGTCAGCACTAAGATACAACTGTGATTATTGTCTAATTTCTGTTACTATGGCTAGAATTTGCTTTCTCTCTCTCTCTCTCCACACACACACACACATATATATATATATATATCAATTACATTCACTTATGTGTTATTAATCCTCTTCTCTCTCCAGCTATGGTTAAATAGCAGGACATACTGGGTTGTATAGCCTTGGATGGAAACTGGTCTAGGAGAAGGATAACTCTGAATTCAAAACCTGTAGAGGGTTGTTTGGGGGACCTTCTGGCATGTAGTGCACCAGGTCTCTGTATTCAACCTTTCAAAAAGTGTGGTTGGCTCTGCACAAAGCCTTCACCACTATGAACAAATCATATGTGCTGTTGTCTGGCTGTTGGTTGCTAGGAACTGAGCTGCTTTACCCTCATACATAAATATGACGGGCAAGTCCACTATATATATATATATATATATATATATATATATATACAGGGTGCAATGGATAAGTGTCCTCTAAATTAAGCAAAAATCAAAATAATACTGACATTTCATTTTAACAGATATATATGCCAAAATTACACAAAAATTCTTGAAATACTAAAGAATAAATTTATTCAATAAAATTGCCATTGGCTTCAACCATGGACTCCAGACAACTTCAGAATCTCCTGCATCTGGACAGTCACCTTGTTTAAGTTGGTGAATGCTGCCATAATTCTTGCCTTCAGTTCATCTTTGGTGCTACAAAAAGTTTTCTTGCTTGACTGTATGGCACACATAATAATCAAGGGGGTTGAAGTCTTGAATTAGGTGGCCAGATGTAAGGGATGATGTGGTTGCAAAAATTGTCTGACAGCCATGATTGTGTTCTCCTGCTAGTGTGGTATGGTGTAGAGTCATCCAGCAGCCAACCTCTTGACCCAGGGCAGCACTACCTCCTCAAGGCACATGTTATAAGCCTCTGTATTGAGTCTGAAGGAAGATGAATGGGAAGATGAATGGAGGCATAACATCACCATCACTCCATACACCTTCATAATCTCCATTAGACTCATTTAACTTTTTTCGAATCCTCTGTACTGTCCTCAGATTGACACCTAAGCCCTCTGAAATGTTTGTATTAGAGCTTCCAGTGTGAATGCCAAACAGTACAAAATGCTGTTTCCAAATTTCTGCTGGAGTGAATTATATCATTGTGTTCTTTTTCTCACCAATGGTGCCCAACTGACCCTACTATACTGTGCAGTGGACAAAATGTGTGCATGCATAAAATTTACAATATGAAATGGTGGCAATTTGCCCATTGCCCCCTGTATATATATATATATATGTATAAATATATATATGTATAAATATGTGTGTGTGTGGGTGTGGGTGTTTAACTTAGTCTAACTCGTTCAGCTTATTATTGCTATTGTTTTTAGTCATCCAATATGGCATCATCAATAGTTTTTTAAGGAGAGAAAAAATGTTATTTGTTCCTGGATGTAAATTCATCACAAAGCTGAAAAAGTTCTTTCTCAGAATGGAACATGCCACTTACAAATTTCTTTTCATTTTCTTATTCAGTTAGCTACTATTTGTCTGATTATATATATATATATATATATATTGCTAAGAAAACTTGGGTTATGACTAGGGCCATCCTTCAATTGGAATTAATGTTATCAAGCATTTTTCCTCTGTCTAGGTAACACTTTACTTTACTGAGTAGGTAGGTGTTTGCCTGTAGATCTTTTTCTTTCTTTCATTTTTTTTCTACAGGCTTTCCTGCATCTATGGCAGACAAAAGATTTATGTATTGTCTTCAAGTTTATTTGATCCTTATGCACTGTCATGCGACTCTTCACACCTGCTGCTGACCCATTTTTTTTTACAAAGAGTGTATCAAAAGCATTTTCATTTTATTCATTTTTTTCACAGACCTCTACTTTATTTTATGTACATATCTAAATGTTGCCTAAAACCTCTTTATATCAATATTATATATAGGAATTACCTCTTCTTAGTAAAAAGTGATCTTTTTAGTTTTAGAATGAGTGTCCATGTGTATGTAAGTAACTTGAAAGGTCCACTTCACTTTTGTAGACTTTTCAGCACATACAGAAGACAAAAGACTTGTGTATGATTTTTAATTTATCTGGTCCTTATGTGTTATCATGTGACCCTTCAGACCTGTTGCCAACTCACATATTTTGTTACAAAGCTGGCATAATTTTCCTGTAAATTTGTGGAACAGACTCCTGAGAAGATATTTTCCTGGTCACTATAATTTAACCACTTCTAGTCTAGGGTTAACAGTTATCTTTACCACTTATCCTCATAAACTGCATTATTTACTACTTTTACTACCCACATTCCCTCAGTAACACTATACCTTGGGTGGCTTTCAGGCCTTGTTTTGAGTGAAAATCATTATGAATGGCTATCAGTGTAGTCTTCTTTGGATTGCTTAATATCATGTGATCAAAGTTGACTAGCAAGCCTCACTTTGGATAAAAAAAACTCTGCCACAGATGATACATTCAATATTTTACAAATGATTGGAGTATATTCTTAGGCAGGTCATTTATTTAAATCAGAATAAGGGTTGGTCCAAGATGTGACCTCTAGGGAATATCCTCATTGACTACCAGGGACTAGCTGTTAATGACTGACCTTCAGAGTTCTACCTGTTATAGAACCTATAATTACATCTTGCCATTTTAACACTAAAATGACGAAAACTTGTCCCTAATCTGAGAACATATTTAAATTCATAAAGCCTTGGCACCAAGAAGGAAAGCTCATCAGAACAACTACCATGAAAATATTTATAGAAACAACACAGAGAAGCTAGATATTGGTGTTTGGAAAAGTGACCGAAGCCAAGGTATCAAAGAAGAATGCTAGACTATGAATTTAAGTGCATTATTTACAGAATTTGTGGGTATGTTTGTTAAACTTTGCCAAAATTCTGCTATTCAGGGATTTAAAAGTGAGAGTGATGCTATTGTTGAAGAAGTTCCAAAACCTGAAGTCTTTATCTGTACAGTTGGGAAATTAATCATTCCTAAAAATTTGTCACATAATCAATGTGAATAACATTTGCAGTACAAAATATGAACCATTAATAACACCTGCAGAAATTCTGCAAGAAACTTTGAGTTCACCATGTCTGTAAGAATTGCTTCTAAAAAGTATTAGGGGCTAAAGTGAGGACATTTTCATTTCCACTTGTCAAGCAATCAATCACAACTGTAGCACAGAAACGTTGTTCTCAATTTCATCAGGCTCATTTTTAATAATAGTTTCTCCAAGCTGCCTCTTGTCACATTATGAAATCAATTTCACATTTGCATAGTCTTATTTTATTATTTTCATCCATTTCTTTTATTAGTTCTCCCTCTAGAAATGATGAGGCTTTTAGATGGGTGACAAATATGATATTTATGATATTTGCCCCTATTTACCCCTTATGGCAAAGACAAATGATAACTGCTAGGATCAATGCCCCTTACAGCATTTATCAATGGTTGTTTTCAACAAAACTGACAATCATTGGTTGGAGTTAATGCTACTGTTTTTTTCCCCCCAAATAGCTGTTTTTTTTTTGGAAAAGACAGAAATTTAAAAGAATACAAACAAGTTTGATACCAGGATTGGTTACAGGTTCAAGCTCCTTCTTTTTCTTCTTTTTCTTCTTCTTCTTCTTCTTTTTCTTATTTTTCTTCTTCTACTTCTTCTATGTACTTTATCCCTTTAGGACATAGCACTTCATAACTTCCTCTACTTTTTTAGCTCTAAGCTTGTCCCCTTACTATACCACTCAATCCGTATTGAGCTATATATTTATAAAAGTTCATGAAGTATCTCACTCAATGTGTCTCTCTGTACCTCTTACCTTTAGCAAGTCATGTGAGTGTCAGATTCTCTAAGCCCTCTTTCATCATTATGTGTTCCAGAAATTTCAACTGTCTCTTTCTGATTATAAGTACAAGTGTTGTTTTTGTATCCTTTTTTTTTAAAACTTCCATCTATGGCATTCTCAGTTTGCTCCTGCAAAACCACATCTCTGTTGCCTCAAGTTGCATAGTTATTAAAATAAAACCCGCATAAAAGAATGAGGAGTTGCATTAGGGTAAGGGTTATTGGCAGAGAAAATGGAATTGGTAAACAATGTTCAAGTTCTTGTCAAAATAGCTTGCATTTATTTATAGCTCTTTCCAGTATTGATTCCCTTCTAATTTCTTGCTTCCCTGATAACCGCAATCTTCAAAAATTTAAATGCAATGTCGATCACCATCTTTTGTCTTTTTGAACCCTGTTCTTTTTTTGTTCTTTCCTCAGTCTTCTCATTCTCTTTCACTTTTATTCCTGTGTTATCTCGGTCTCCAAGAATTTGGTTACAATGCAAAGCTAAGAAGCCATGAGCTATTTACCCATAAAGATGATTAGAAATGGATTCATGTCTTTCCAAAGGGCATCAGTGCAAAATAAATTCAAGCTATTTTGACAAGAACTTGAACATTGTTTACCAATTCCATTTTCTCTGCCAATAACCCTTAACCTAATGCAACTCCTCATTCTTTTATGCGGGTTTTATTTTAATAACTATGCAACTTGAGGCAACAGAGATGTGGTTTTGCAGGAGCAAACTGAGAATGCCATAGATGGAAGTTTTAAAAAAAAGGATACAAAAACAACACTTGTACTTATAATCAGAAAGAGACAGTTGAAATTTCTGGAACACAATGATGAAAGAGGGCTTAGAGAATCTGACACTCACATGACTTGCTAAAGGTAAGAGGTACAGAGAGACACATTGAGTGAGATACTTCATGAACTTTTATAAATATATAGCTCAACATGGATTTGACAAACCTGTTTTACTAAAAAATTGTTTGAAGAGAAAGATTTTATAAATTTCAACCGAAAGCAGTACCAGCTTGGTCAATGAATGCCAAAGGTTTCCATGTAGGGAAATAGCTAATATTACTGTTACCTTTATACTTATGTTTTGGTTTCTTTAAATTTTTGTCTTTGTACTCATTAACATTCTTGGAATTTTGAACCAAACTCTTTATTTAACACATTGAATTTTTCTCATTTTGCTTTCAACACTCAAAGAATATTTCATATCATTTAATAATCAACAATCATATTCATCTTTGTGCTTCTTGTCTATTTCTTCAACTGAAGCATAGTGTGGGATTCTTCAGCATTATTAAACTCAGAATGGTCAGGGAGCCAGATATTGTTTAAAAAACTCTTTAATCTACAGGGGAATGTGTCCTGCAAATTACCAAGTTGACAGACACCTGAGGAAGATTGGAAGTACAAAAATTGAAACGTTAGTATAACAGTTAAGATGAGGATGCTGCTCCAAATAGTCAAGCATAGAAGAATGACAATTGCTTGACTCAAATATTAATTGAATTTTGATATAAACTTTTTATTGTATAATGATTGATCTATGTAATTACCACTACTGAATTAAATGTATTGGCGTAAAAGAAAATTATATTAAAAATAAAAGTATATTATATAAAATGAATGCATTTTCATTGTTAGGCTATAAACATATTGATGTATCTTTTTTAATTAAAAGTTCACACTTTATAAGGCCAAAAAGTCACTTAAGCTAGAATTTTACTGAATAAGTTTCTTGTAGGGATGTAAAAGGAAAAAGTGAAGATTATGAGGATATGTAGGGTAGATAATGGATCACCCTAGACTTGAAGAGGTTAAGATTATAGTGATCAGGGAATAATCCTCTTGGAAGTCTGTTCCATAAAGTAGCTGTATTCACAGATGGACATACACAGTGTATGATAAATTATTTGTCTATATTTCTGAGATGAGGTATTCTGTACAGTATTTACATTAGTCAGACTATTGTCCTCATCTTTGTCGCCATATTTGTCACAAAGTTTCGGCCGTTGTACGCTCCGGCCTTCGTCAGGTGGTTGGAATTTCGAACTGAACCCTTTATTTCGATCACTGGGGTAGACTGTTCTAGTTGGTTAGATCCAGTGACAGACCCAAAGAAGGTGAGTTCAATACCTGGTTAAGGCAGTGGAGAACTTTCAGAGGGAAAATTAGCAGGAGATATCTGATAACTGACATCCATCAAACATGGCACGTGGAACTAGAGCAGTCTACCCCAGTGATCGAAATAAAGGGTTCAGTTCGAAATTCCAACCACCTGAAGAAGGCCGGAGTGTACAACGGCCGAAACTTTGTGACAAATATGGCGACAAAGATGAGGACAATAGTCTGACTAATGTAAATACTGATAAATTATTTATAAATTAATCAGATTTTGAGAAGTAAAAGTTATGATTTAAGGGTTCTAATCTTGGCAGTTCTGTAAATATTTTATAAACATTTTTATGTATTTTAGAGGACTTTTTGTAAGATTTTACTAAGAATATATTTTCATAAAACTTTGGCAACAATGTGCTTTTATAAAAAAAAGTAAAACATAAACGACATCATAGTCAGAAAAGGAAAATGACTGACTCACCTGGACACTGTGTGTTGTTCACACATGCTCTTGTTTCAGATGTAGGACCTTCGCAAACTTTTCCATCATAGCTTGGATATGGATCAGCGCAGTAACGGACACGTTTTTGGATACCACCTGGACCACAGATTTTGTCGCATAATGACCAGCCTCCCCATTGAGTCCAGTTTCCATCAACTGCAAATAATACAAAACAAGATAGAAATTAGTGAAGCTTATGAAAATATAAAAGAAATTATTCCAAATGTTTTTTGGTTTAGTGAATCTCAATTGTATTGCAGTTATAATAATATTTTGGCAGAAGCATTTTTCAGCCTTACATATGGAAGAAGGGTAACTACTTTTTTTTCAGGTTGCTGTTAACCCTGGGGACTCCCATGCTGACTATAGCATTACATCCTCACAGCAAGTAGGTTTTTATTGGGTGGAGTTATGTTAACCTATAGATTACCCTGCAGAGTATAGGGCTATAGTGTGAACTGACCTATGTGTACATTTTGTCTCAAGCCAAATTTTTAAATGTAATGTTGCTTGTTATCTTCTGTCTTCTTATTTTCTGTTTATTTATTGTTCTTTCTTAATAATGTTCTGTTTCTAATATTCTCTAACACACAGTAACCCCTTCTGACTTAGTGGCTTTATTGCCTTGTTTGGGTTGAAGTGATAAAAAAGGGAAAACATGTCCTATGTCACAAGAGGGAATAGAACCTACGCCTATCTTTTGTCTCAAGTGGTAATATGGCATATATCTACTTTTTGTCCCAAGAGAAAACCAACCTATATCTACCTTTTGCCTCAAATGTGAACTTGACATATGTGTTCTTTTTATCTCAAGAGGGAACAAGTCCTATGCCTACTTTTTGTTTCAAGTGTGAATCTGACCTATGTCTACATTTTATCTCAAAAGGGAACATGTCATTTGTCTACCTTTTGTCTCAAGTATGAACCACACCATAGTTCTACCTTTCGTGTCAAGTATGACTGACTTATGTTTACCTTTTGTTTCAACTATGACTAGGTCATTCAATTGGCTGAAATGTATACTGGATAGCTGCTGAATTAAATTCAAGCCAGACTTATATTTATTTACCTATTAATTGTGATTGTTGTCTGATTCAAAATTAAATAATCCAACAAAAGTTTAAACTTAATTAAATTAACTGACCTAATTCTAAAACAATATCATCATAAGTGTCTGAATTGTCATAATATCGGTCATTATCATCATCATTACCAAATTTTCCACTTCTGTGAATCTCACTTTTTAGTACAATGAAGCTGGTGTCAGGATGGGATTACCTTCCACAGCATATGTCAAGGAATAGTATGAGTTTTATTATTGCTATATACATCACAATCATGAACATTATGAAAAATATTATCCTTCCTATCATCTCCTTCAATACAGCCTTTACATAATCACCACTACCACCACCACCATCATCATCATCAGCTCTAAACTGACTACTAACTTTACAGGTATTAGCAGCAGCAGCTGCAAATAGCGTTTTAATGATTCCTTGTACAATAAGAATCAACTATTCTATCAGGATCAGTTGCAACAGATTCTAGTCAGATGGAAATAATAAGCAATAATCTATATTGTTTGTCTCACTTGCTATTGGAAATAAAAATGTCTATAAATCGATAAACAGGTAAAAAAAAAATCTATATGGAACAGGTTATTGCTTCTTTACAGCTGCATTGCAAACAGGTGAATGTATTGTGAGAGAGAAATTATTTACATCCTGGTCAAGCCCTATTCAGGCTTTGCTTGACCAGGAGATTCTTCATGACTTAGAGGTCAAATCACATTAGACCTAATCCCAGTTTCCCCTTAGAGAATGCCTGTTCAAATCCTGTCAGAGAGTTTTACTAATAAAATTTCTCAAATATTCAGGCCACTAGATGGAAATAAATAAATATACTGTTTACTAAATGAATAGAAACAGAACATCTACTTAAATATGGGTATCTATTAAAAATAATATTTAAGCAATAAATTTTAATACATATATATTAAGAGGCATGGTGGAGTAGTGGGTAGTGGCTTGGATTGAGGAATCAGAGAGCCGAGTTTGAATTCTAGTCAAATCCATTACATTCGCTTACATGCTAATACCCTTGGGAAAGGTATGAATCCTCTTCTCCCCCTGCAACAGAACATATTGGGTTTTATAGCCTTGGATGGAAACTTGTCTAGGAGGACAATTCAAAATCTGCAGAGGGTTGTTTGGGGTCCTTGTGGCATGTAGTTCACCAGGTCTCTGTATTCAACTTTTCAAAAAGTGTGGTTGGTTCTGCACAAAGCCATCACCACTATAATCAAATCATATATATGTGATGGTGTCTGAGTTGTCAGTTCCTAGGAACTGAGCTGCTTGACCCTCATACATTGAAAACGATGGGAGAGTCATATATATATATATATATATATATATATATATATAAACAAGTTTATTGTGTTATTTTTGTTTGAGCCGTTTCAACTTTACAGTCATTATGAAGAACCAATATGGTGTCTGCGTGGTAGTTTTAACTTCTTTGTTTGCATCTTGGTATTAATTAGGATTCTGGATGTTTGAAATGGTCTAATGGGACATCAAGTACAACTGCTATTGGGAACAAGGCAGTACAAAAATAATGCAATTTATTTATTTTATCAATTTAATCTCCTTCAAAGTAGTCCCCTTCTGAAGTGACACACTTTATCCGTCATAGTTTCCATTGATGGAAGCATTCTTGGAAATCCTTCTATGGGATAGTGAGTAGCTGTCTCATTGCATTCACTTCCTCAATGTTTTGAAATATTATTCCTTTCAAGTGGAATTTGATTTTTGGAAAGTCACAAGAGGTGAAATTTGGGGAATATGGTGGTTGCCAGACCTGGGGAATGTTGCACTTTGCCCAAAACTGCCACACAAGCCATGGTCACTGATAGAATCTCTGTAGTCTGGAGAGACAACCACATTCTACACACTTCCAAGCATTGCTATAAATAATGGAAATGACTGAGAATTTTATAACTTTGTATGCATGCATGACAGAGTCAAGGTCAATTTGTGCTAAGCAGCTTCTCTCTTTGCACTTTAGCTCTATTAATATAGCAATAGTCCTGATATTTTTTGATCAGACCTTGTATATATATATATATATATATATATATATATATATATATACATGTTTCATTAAAGACAACTGACAAGGTACAGCAATTAAGCTTTCTATTCAATTTTTCTTGCATTTGTACAAGTGTTTTTGGACATGAAGTGAGTAAAAACAGTCCAGATTATTTTATGTATTTAAGCACTTTCTGTGACTATTAGCCATTATCATGGATTAAAAAAAAATTAACTGAATACATAGATTTTTATATATATGTATCTACTGTGATGAGAATGTTTTTTATTTTCTAAACACAGCACATTGTGACTTAAAAGAAAAAGTAACTTAAACATTCAGGCTGGTAAATGTTTTTAATACAGTTTCTTATAAACAGAGCATTTACTTAAATATTTGTATCTCTAAAAAGAAAGTATAAACAAGAAATATATTAAAATAATTGCCAGACTTAGTCCATTTCATAACATATGATGTCATTTGTTTATGTTAAGATATGATTTGAGTAGATATGAGCGTTTGAGAGAAATCATGGGAAATTTGTAGTTTAAAAGTAGTAATTCTACTTTGCTAACCAGATGCTTCCTCTGTAGCTAAATGATGGTTCTGTGTCGGATACAGGTTTGATACCTGTCGGAGGACACATATTTTCTATGAAATTTCTCAGACATTCAGGGCAGTAAATACATACACACACACACACACATATATATATATATATATATATATATATATATATATGTGTGTGTGTGTGTGTGTGTGTATAAAATCCAATCTAAATATTTGTAATAATTTCAGAGAGATCACAGATACTATATTATGATTGCATGTCTACCCAAGCCTATCTAATAGTGGTAGGATGTTAAATATGGTTACTTTAAATTTTTGTTTTGATTCAATTTTTTCTATATTTTTCTCTATATAGTGGGTGATAATGGCTCTCAACAACTTTCTATCCATTGTAGCTCTTAGTAAAGTTTGTGTTTTTGTTGTCTCTATTAACCCCTATTCTGCTAAACATCTACACAAGCCCATCGGGTAGGTCACTCAATGTATTTCACTTGCCTGTTATATCCTGTTAAGGTCAGATTCTTCAGACCCTCTTTCCTCATTATATGAGCTAAAAATTCAACTATCTCTTTCTGACTCTAAGTATAAACTTCCTTTTCGCTTCCATTGTCCTTAAAACTTCCTTCTAACAGGTTCAGTCCATTGTCTTCTCAGCATCCTTTTGTAGAGCCACATTTCTGTTGCTTCAAATCTCTTCATCAGATAGGGATTCGTCCATCATTTACTGTCATATAGGAGGACTGATATTACATACAAAGTCTGTCTGAAAGGTAATGAGACAGATGATCACTCAGCAAGTCTGCAAAGAGATCCTGCGGAATTTGCTTTGCTCAGTGTGCAAGAAGAGACAAGAATTGTGGCAGGACAAATTGTGCCTGCTTCACCAAGACAATGCACCTGCTCACAACACCCTGAACATGCAGCAGTTCCTGGCTGAGAAGAACATTGTTGTATTGGAAACACCTCTCTATTCACTTGATCTTGCTCTGTATGACATTTTTCTCTTTGCCAAGCTCAAGGGAATTATCAAGGGGATGGGTTTTGAAAACATGAGAACTGTAATGACGGAGCTGAGGGTCATCCAAGAAGAATCCTTCCAGCAGTGCATAGAAGCATGGCAGAGAAAGATGGAAAAGTGCATTAGATTTGAGGTGGATTACTTTAATGGAGAAACCATGTAGTTTGTTATTTGGAATTGAAATAAATTGTTTGTGGCATCAATCCTGTTACTTTTCAGACAGACCTCGTAACAGTTCAATACTCTTTTCTTTGTTTTTAATGAAATTTTCCTGTTTCTTGATTTTGGAAGGCATCATTTTCTATCCCAATGCACCTTCAGATTTTAGTATTGCACTTTTCGTCCTCTGTTAAAACACTTCCTAGATATTTAAATTGCTGAACTTGATTGACTTTGGTATCTCTGTTTTGTAATTGCATGTTGGGCTCTTCTAGTTATTGACAATCATGAATTCTGTCTACTTGCAATTGATTTTTAGTCCTTACTTTTTGATTTCCTTCTTGTATTTTCCTTTCTATGTCTACTATCAATATTGTGTCCTCTGCATACGATATGTTATTAAAACTGTGGTTACCAATAATGAATCTTGGTAGGACTTCTAATTCTCTCAGAATCACCTCACTGTATATGTTGAATAAGTCTGGTGAGAAAAGACATCCTTGTCTTGCATCCTTTTATATCTTTCTATATTTACTGAATATATTTTCTATCCTTATGCAAGTGGTTTGCACCCAGTATTGTTTCTGGATTATTCTAATATCCTTTCCATATATGTCAAGGTTTCCTAGTAGTTCCACCAATTCTTTGTGACATACAGTAATTTGTAAATTGATTTTTTAAAACCAACATTACATCTTCCTATTATAAACTATCATGATAAAGCAAGGTTCATTTATCTACTTAAGGGATACAACCTTTAGGCCAAGTCTAGCTTACCATTAGGTTACTAGAAACCATTTGAGCAAAATAAAGCTCAGTTACCCTAGGGGCAGGCAAGATAGATTCATGCCTTTCCCCCATTGACTGCATCAGGATTTGAAGTCAGTTCACCAATGCCATTATTCATATTGTTAATCATCAGCTTCTGTAAGACTATTACAACAGATAAATATCAGAAGGTGTATAATATTTACAAAGAAGTAAATCCCAGAGATTGCTGGTGAAGTAATAAGAATAATCATTGCTATTCCATAATAATTGCCTTGTATCAAACTAAGGCAGATTTCAATAATAACTACAAGTAAATGAGAAAAATAATTTCTTTTTTCTCATTGTCTTCCATTTCCTTCCTTTTTCTTGAATCTTTTCTTTTCATTTTGTCTTTTGTTCCTTCTTTCATTGCCTTCCATTTCTTTCCTTTTCTCTTGATCTCCTTTTATCCACTTGATATTCCATAATAATCATCTTATATCAATCTAAGGCAGGTTTCAACAATAGCTACAAACAAATAATAGCAAGAATTTGCCATACTGAACAAGTTCATTTCATAGATCATTGTTAATGGATTCAGTTTTTTCTATTGGACATTCAATGTTTCCATTGGGCACTAAACTAAATATGTACATAGCACTAATTGGTATGTATGAAACATACAACAATATTTGGCGACCAAGTTTCATAAATGAATGCTCATGCAGGAAGTTTGTCTTTTGGGTCCCCAACAACAGTGGCCTTATACCAAACTAATCCCAGGTTAGTAAATATCTATATGAGTGAAAAGAACTATGGATATGTGGGTGGTATAATGATTAAAAACTCAGAATGAGAAATCAGGGAGCCAAGTTCAAATTCCAGGTGAGTTTGCTGAATTCCCTTTTGTGGCAAATACCATTGGGTAAGTTATGAATTCATATTTTCTCCCTCCACCTATAGGTTAAATAGTAGGGAAAACTGGGCACCAGCCTTGGATGGCAACCAGTCTAGAAGAAAGAAAGCTCTGAATTCCCAAATGCAGGTAAATAGAACTGGTTAGCAGAGGATCACATGATTGTTTAAGGAAAGGAATACACTGATAGAAATCTAAATATTGCTCAGTGTACAAAAGTTGGGTGTGGGGCCAATCACGCAATGCCATGGAATAATTTGATTACAGAAGCATGTATGTGGAAAACAAAAAACTATAGTCCGTGAGGGAGTCTGGAAGATTATTGCCAGATGAGTAAGTCTGATACATTTTCGTGTCCCTCAAACATGGTTCAGTGCCAGAGTTAGCTGACCTCTGCAAAAAAAAAAAAAAAAAAAATATGCATCTATGTTGCAGTTTCTGTTTGTTTTTACAGCATACATATTTTCTTCATTTTCTTTCTCTCATGGTTTTCCATTTCCTTCCTCCTCCCTTGATCTTTCTTTTCCATTTTTCTTTTTTCCCTTTTCTCATTGCTTTCCATATCCTTTCTCTTCCCTTGATCTTTCTTTTCCATTTTTCTTTTTCTCTTCTCTCATTATTTTCCATATCCTTTCTCTTCCCTTGATCTTTCTTTTCCATTTTTCTTTTTCTCTTCTCTCATTATTTTCCATATCCTTCCTCTTCTCTTGATCTTTCTTTTCCATTTTTTTCTTTTTTCCCTTTATTTTCCATATCCTTCTTCTTCCCTTCACCTTTCTTTTTCATTTTTCTTTTTCCCTTCTCTCATTGCTTTCCATATCCTTCCTCTTCTCTTGATATTTCTTTTCCATTTTTTTCTTTTTCCCTTTTCTCATTGCTTTCCATATCCTTTCTCTTCCCTTGACCTTTCCTTTCCATTTTTCTTTTTTTTCCTTTTCTCATTGTTTTCCATTTCTTTTCTCTTTCCTTGAACTTTCTTTTCCATTCTTTTCTTTTGTTTCTTGTTTCATTCTTTTCCATTCTCTTGATCTCTTTTTTTGCATTTGTACTTTTTCCTTGTCCAATGCTTTCCAGTAGCTTTTTTTATATAATATGATCAAAATTGATTTGGGCTTAACCAAGTGTTTATCCCAAGACATCAAGAAAATTAAAAAAAAAACAACAACAACAAAAAACATGCATCCATAATGCTTTCCTGTTTCCATGATTTCACCTTTCTCCTTTATCAACATGTTTTTGTTTCATTAGAGCAAAAATATGTTTGCTCTGTGCTGATGAGGCAGTGGCAACTGATAAAGGAAAGTGGAATGTACACTTGATAACATTTCATGGAATTGAGTACTTCAGACACAACAAAGTCTTTGAGATGGGAAGGAAAATTACAAAGATATTTTTCAATCACTAATGGTGCTGACAAATTCTTCCAGATATATTTTTAAGAATGATTTATCATAAAGATTCTAGAAAGAATTGTTTCATTTTTTTTGCTTTTTTCTCTTTTTCTCTCTTCTACAGTTTTGATCTGCACTGGCTTTAATCATGCTTGGGTACCAAAATGCATGCTCTTTTCTTTTACAATAAATTCAAATACCTCTTTGATTGTGCTTTATCAATTTCTTCTATATGAACAGAGTGGATGCAACTACAGACCATCTTAGTTAAGTATAAATGTTCTAATTATGTTGATGAGTAAGTTGTAAGCAAATAGTAGTGACCTCTGTTTTTGGTCAGAAGATCATTCTGTCACATATGCACAATCTCTAGAATTATTTCTTGATGTCTGGTGTTGCCATGGTTAAAGTGTATTTTGCCTGAGATTTTGAGGTAAGATCTTAAATATTCAATTTTTAAAAATTACTCTTTTTTTATTTTATTACTAGTTTTATTAATTGTTGTTACTGTACTTCACCCAATACAAGATTAAGAGCCACGCAAAATACAGATTACTGAATGAGGTATGTGATATGAGCATTATAGGAATTGAAGATTATGTAGATATGGTAGATAGATAAATATTGACCCTAGACTTGAAGAGGAGTCTGTTTCACAAAGTAGCAATACTTAGAAAAAATCTTTTGGTAATTATAATTTTTAATTATTATTTTATTATTATTTTAATTAGTATTTATTCTTATTTTTATTATTTTGATATTCATTTTTATTACCCATACTTTTATAATGCATTTTACTACATCTTATCATTATTTTTAGCCAACTTATTCTCCAGCCATTAAATGACACTGCATATATTTGGAATAATGAATTCATTTTGAATAAGACTTGCACATCATAACACAGGAGCTTGTCTTTTGAGAACAATGCCTAAGGTATTTCTGTTACCAATGTAATTACACAGGATTCTTAACTGTAGCCATTTTGTCATTATTTTTTTTATTCCACATAATGCATAATATTCTACACAATATTACAACAGATTTGATAGAAGTATTTCTGCTATGTATTTAGAGAATCTTGACAAATTCCAAAGACAAATCTGCAATGTTACTGATCCTGATGTAGCATCTTAAATTCAGTTACTTTCTCACCACTATAATATACATTCTTTGTACCTTTTCTATAAATATTTTCATGGTAATTGTTCTGATGAGCTTCCCCTCTTTGGTACCTAGACTTTATTAATTTAAGGGCAGTAGTATATTGGTAGCTATATTTATAAATTTCTATATTCAACAGCCAATTGTATGTTAACAGTATCTTCTTTTGCATTTATCACTTACCAGTCAACTTTAATCTTCAAAATTCCTGTTCTTATTGTTGTCTCTCCTTAATACTGTTGTTTTTCTCATATTCTCCAACACTCATTAACCCCTAGCATCTTAGTGACTTTATTTACCATATGTGGTGAAATGGTAATACATACATATATATATATATATATTATACAGCAAAAAATCCCAAATTTCCTCATGTGGGCATTTCAGACCAGCACTGCCTTATGTCAGTCCTTCTCAGCCCTAGACTGACTGTCTCTGAGACTGGTCTGAAATAGGCGATACACACATGAGGTAATTTGGAATTTCTTGCTGTATAAGGTATATGCTCTGTTATAGTAAATAAACTGAGCTCTCTCTGTGGATCAGTTTTGATATCTGATATTACTAGGATCCATCTTGATTATATACCAATGGATCTATTACCTGTAGTGTGTATATATATATATATATATATATATATATATATATATATCTCTCTCACTCAAGTTCTGCATACTCTAACTCTGAGTATATAGAGTATGAGGTCAGCCTCAATTCCCTTGAAGTTGCTCCTGTGACTTCTGAGGCAAAATGTTCATGGTATTGAACTGCTAGCCACGTGCCAAACCAGTATTGTATTCAGAATTTTCATTTTCCTTCTCCTAGACTGGTTCTTGACCAAGCCTAATGACCCCAGTCTGTTCTACCATTTAAATTTAAATGTTAATTTTCTATTACTACAACTCAGACTTATGCAAGAACTACCGACTTTCCAATAGTAGCACTCACTACTGGATTGACTTGTGATGACCTTGTGCAAAACTGTTATCTTTATTCTTATTGTATTGGTTTTTTACAATAAACTTTTACTTATTTTATCCACCTTGTTTTTAAAGTATATATTCCTATTAGCATGGAATATAACAATTAGACAGTCTTATTTTTTGTTTTGCTTTGGCCTTTAAGCTCCTATTTAATCATTTGTACAGGTGTATTGAGCCAGAACAAAAGTTCATAATGTTTTCAAGTGAATTTAAGTGACAATATTTAAGTTGTTTGGAACATAATGTCTGATTTTAGAATACAACTTTTAATTGTGTTCTAACATATTATAATAGTCAAACAAAAATATACTACTAATTCTTAATTGTTAAAGTACCCTTTTTGTTAATGTTAGTTCAATCTCTTTCAGAATTTAACTGAAAACATTATCTACAACTCATCTTAATTGGGAACAAAAGAAGCAATGAATTTTCTTTTTTTTTTTGCAGGAGTTCAAGGTTGGTCCTAATGCATCTCCAACTGCTACCAAAATTAAGAGTGTTTGAAGTAAAGGATCCACTTATGATTGGATAGTATAATGCTGGTTTCTGAAGTACCACAGTTGGGATACGACTCTTGAAGATCAAGGTCGGAGAAGACGTCCATCTTCAGTTGACAATCAATATCTGAAAACACTAGTTAAACAAAATCTGTTAAACTGTCTCAGATAATAAATGTCAGCACTTCAACAATATCAGATCATCTTGAGAAAATTGGCAAGGTGAAGAAACAATAAATGGGTTCCACATGAACGCAGTGAAAGTTAAAGAGTTTGATATTTTGAAATGTGTTCATTGTTGCAACTGTTGTCCATTTATCGATCAAATAGTTGCTTGTGATGAGAAATGAATCCTTTGTGACAATCGTAAATGGTCAGTTCAATGGCTTGTTTATGATGAAGGACTCAAACAGTTTCCAAAACTGAAATTTCACCAACTTTCTGGTTGACTGCCATTAGTGTTATCCATTACAGCTTTCTGACTAGAGCCTCACTGCCAAAATTTGCTGCTGGAAATTGAATGAAATACACATTCAACTAAGGAAAATACAGCTGATACTAATTAAAAAGGTCCAATTCTGATTCATAACAATGCTCGGCCACATGTTGGCAAGATGACACTGCAGAAGCTTACTGGCTTGTATATAAGAGACTTTGCCACATCTTTCACATTCCTCTGATCTGTTACCCACTAACTTACTACTTTTCCAAGCATTATGACAAGTTTTTAAACCAAAAGAGATTCCATTGCAAAGAAAATGCAGAAACTGCATTAAAAGATTTCTGGACATCAAGACCTTTAGAGTTTTATTGTAAAGACATAAATAACCTTGCAACTTGATAGCAGATTTGTATAGACATTTAGGGTCCTATTTTGACTGACTTAAATATTGTTTAAATATTTAATTCAGGAATAAATTTTGATTCTGAGAATCAAAGATTATTTTACAAACAACCAAATGCATAGATATGTCATTTTACTGCACTACCTTTTGCCATCTTTGAGGCAGCTTCATGATTCTATCCTCTCAGAATATGACATCTTCCTGGTCTGTTTTTATCAGGTTTCCAGAGAACTGTATTTTGTAAGGATCAAAATAAGTGGTAATCCAAAAGTACAAGATCAGGTGAATATGACAAGTGTAGTAAGAAATCCCTGTAGTACTCTACTAATGTCTGCCATGTCTGCAAGTGATATGACATCTGGGGCTGTCCTGATGGAAGAGGAAAAAGCAACACAGAAAAGTACTTGCAAATCTTTCAGATTATCTCATTGAATTCAAATTTATTACGTGTAAGCAGAATTTTCATTATATTAATGCTTTTGTCTTCATACAATGAATAGTGGTCATTTATGTTAATGAGGTGATGAGTAACTGGTGGTTTCTCTGTCAGGTTCAACATCTTTGTGCTGAAGCTGACTGTAGATTCCAGTGTGGGAAAGGCAAAGATGTCTGCAATGGGGACTGAGAAACTGGCTTAGAGGTTTGGGTGCTTTTACTAATGGCTTCCTTTTTGTATTGGTCTCATTGATGCTCTCATATCAGTTTGTCTCAAATATTTCTGTTGCTCTGTGTGTCAGGACATGCCATCCAGTTTGAGCCTGTGTGCACTCTCCAAACTGCCTGGGACCTATTCCAGTGTGGGTGGTGTTAGAGATGAGCACAAAGTTCTTAAAAGCCATTCATAGTTTTTTTTTTGGGTGAAAGAGATCATCAAGGCTTTTGTGCCTTCTTGTAAGTACCACAGATAAAACTACCATCTTCTTCTTGGTTCACACCTGCATGTTCAACTACTATAGCTCACAGGAATTAGTTTTTCTGGTTATACCAATGTGATAGATGTGATCACAACAGACATCACTTACAAGCCATTTATATTTAGTCTGATTTCTACAGATGATGGCTTTTCGCTAGCAACCAGGTAAATGAGAAAAACTGGGTAATTATTCTGAAGGAAAATATACTACTTTTTATAAGTTCCCAAAAGGAATTATTTTATGGGCAAGAAAGACAGGGATGGTGTCTCAAATTCTCCAATACATTAACCATGAAGCTGTACTTTCTGTCTTCAGTCTTGTATTTGTAGACTATATCAAACCATTTGTCAATTATGTCAGACAAGGAAAATCCAAAGAAGAGTTGATGAAAATGCACACTTCTAATCCAGTTGACCTGAAAAAAAAAGAGCAGTCTTCAAAGAAGATGCCATTTCTCAAGACAAAGAATATCAGACAGGCTTTGATTGACTGATTCCGCAGATATGGCTGACATTCAAAAGCTTCTTCTGGATTAATTTTTCGTGGTGGGGGGTCCCTTTCCCAGTTCTACTTATTCAGATTCTCCTATGAACCATAAAGGGGTGCTGAAAAGTACTCAGTAAAAACCCATTTTCCAAAATCAGTATTTTAATAACTAAACATCATAATACTGATTTTTCGGAAGTGGATCATGCTGAGATTTTTTCAGCATCTTTCTAACATAGACATTTGAGAGATAAGCATTTTTTTGTATTTTTTTTTGTAAAATGCACGAATGGATTCTTATATCAGAACCAAAGCAGACAGATATGGAGAGAAGAGATGAAGCAGTTGCTTTTGGATGGCAGTCATTGATGAAAATCACAGGAGATTTTTTTTTATTTCCATAGGTGAATGGCAGGGAAGAATGCTAACCAACACTTGATGAAAGATATTCTATTCTAAATTTACAAAGCTTACATATGTCTGCTATATAGTTACAATACCTGGACAGCTACTTGAAATATAAACTCCCAATACTGTTAATATCTGGTGAGATAAGTTCACAAACCATTGCTTGTGGAGGCATATGATGTTGAAATAATAGAAAGTTTTAGCAGCAGTAGTATCCACTGTATTATCAGCAGTAGTATTCACATTGGAAGTAGTATCCACTGTATTATCAGCAGTAGTATTCACATGGGAAGCAATACATCAAACAATATTTGAACAATATATTTTTTTAATCATTTCATCCCAAGCAAGGCAATTAAGCCACTAAGACACAAGGGCTGATTGAGTGTGAGAGAATATGATTTAACAAAAACATTATTAAGGATAGAGAACAATAATGGAGAATTAAGAAGTCTGAAGATAATAATTGATGTTGCATTTAAATTTTTGAAGATCAAAGTTGAATGGAAAGCCAGAAATCAAAAGAGAGTTCCACAAGAAGTGCAAAAGAAAAAATCTTAGGACAGAACTTATGGTTACAGTTAACCATTTCAGTACTCTCCTTAAATTCATAAAGTCTAGGTACCAAAGAGGAAAGCTCATCAGAACAATTACTGTGAAAATGTTTATAGAAAAGGTATAGGGAAGCTATGTTATGTTGGTGGGAAAGAGAAGATAAGATGCCAGGTCAGGACCAATAACATTGCAGATTCTCCTTTGTAATTTATCAAGAATCTCTAAATGCATAGCAGAAGCATCAAACCAGATATACTTGATCTGGTGCTCTGGCTATATATCTTGAGATTCTCACCACTTTGGTACCTTGACCACATGAATTTAAGTGTACTTCTAGATTGACTAATAAAATTGTTTAAGCACTGAAATAGCTAGATGTAACCAAAAGTTCTTTTCTAATAATTTCTTTTTTTTTTTTTTTGCATTTCTTACCTTTGGAACTCTTCCAATATTTTGCTTTGCTTCCACCAAAAAAATCTTCAAAAATTTAAATGCAATGTCAGTCACCATCTTCTTTTTTTCTTTTACTGTCCTTTCTTCTCACTAAAGTTTTCTCTTTCTCTTCCACACTTAATAACCCCTTGGATCTTAGTGGCATTATTTCCTTGCTTGGGGTGAAATTATTAAAAATATAGATATTTTACATTTAAATGATTATTTCCAGACAAAATTCTTATAATTTATAAGTGGTTGATATCTGAAAATTAGAAAAACTTTGTATTGATAAAATTCTTCATAAATGCATCCTAGCAGCTGTCAGAATAGTGTTCTTTTTTTTTAAAAGATCAACGTTAATTTATGAAATTTCATCGAAATAAAATTTGTTTAGATGTCTCAGTCTTGCTCGTAGTTGTGCAAATGTCACATGGATTTAATAATGAAATTTCTTTAAGATGTTTTGGTAAATCTAATACAAGAATATCAGCTAAAATATTTTTATAATCAAGAACTCTGCTAATTTTCCTAACCACAATGAACTAGTGTTTACTAAAGTATGGTTTACTTGATATCTAGCATTTATATTCACATGGAAAATTATAAAATTATTTATTTATTTTATCTGTCTTGGCAATACTTATCTTGTACTGTTATCTATTTGTATTTGTTCACTCACCTTTTCTCTGCTTTGATATCTTGCAAAAGCCACATAAGTACATAATCTGATACCATCTTATTTAATAGTAAAAAGATGTGAAATTGTATATATTTCATTGATAAGCAGTCCAGGAGCTGGTCTGCTACTGTATATATAAAAAATAAATAGGTACCATGGATGAAAGCCTACAAGAACACATCTAGATGGAATTCCAGGGCATTATCACTCTTTGCAGGAACCACTTACTGATTGACCATGTCTTCAGGTGTGTAGCCATACCTACCTCCCTTGGCCAATTGTAATTTTGCGAGACTATTTAACCAATAGTTGGAGGTTTTGAATTCTGTTCTCCTTCTAGGCTGGTTCCCACCTAAGACTATAGGAGCCACACTATTTTGCTATTTACTTATAGCTGTGGAGAAAAGAGACTGGACTGAATTGGGAGCTGAGTTTGAATTTCAGTAATACAGAGGGCTAGAGAAAAACAACAATAATAAAATTTTTTAATATGAGCTCTGGTAAAAAATGATGCTGAGACATTAGGTTTATAAGTTCCAAAAATTGGCTCAGTTGATAAAAGTGTTGGTTGAAGCAATGCAAAAAGTGACTTGACCAAAGTGTTGTAAGTTCAAGGAACTAAAAGTTGAAGTTGAGTTACAAAAGGAAATTAACTGAAACTGTGATATCCAAAAAAAGGCAGGGTAAGTGGAAGTGGAACAAACTACCCCTGTGGACTAAATAAAGGGTTTGGTTTGAAATTCCACTGTATAATACCTGAAGAAGGTTGAAACATACAACGGCTGAAACATTGTGATTATGACAATAAAGTTGTGGACAACAGTCCTAAATAATTATGATACCTCATTTCATACCTAACATTGCAAATATTGGAAACTTATTAAAATTGTTAGAATGAAGATTGTCTGTCAAAGAACAAAACATATTTCAGAAATTTTCAAGCAGTCTGAGTTGAATCAACCAAGTACAATTGTCCTTTTACACACTAGAGTATTGGTTTGTGAATTTCGTCATATAGTAAGCAATGAGTTCAATCTCAGGGCTGGGTAGAACAGAATCAGAGGAAACAGAACATTGTGATAATAACAACAAAGATCAGGATATTTGTCTGAGTGTAAATAGTGATAACTCTTCATCCCAGAAATTCAAACAAAAACATATTAAAATTGTCAGAATGAAGACTGTCCTTGACAAAAGAATCAAGTATTTCAAGAGTAAATTTCAGAATTTTCAATCTGAATAAAAAGTAAATAAAAAAGAAATGTGAACATTAACTATCAAGCATAAATATCACTTTACTTTAGAAAATTGAATGATTTTTTTTGAAAAATAAAAATAAAACATAGAATGTTTGATAAAGTACAAATTTTATCATACCACAAGTTTTTGTATGAAAATACAACCTCAGTGAACACATATGGATATATTACCATGATAGACTTATATAAACATATTACCTCTAGGAACCTATATGAAAAGATTTTCCTGATGAACCTCTATGAAAAGTTTATGGTGATGAATCAATATGAATAGATTACTTCCATGAAACTATATGAAATGTTTACACCAATGAACCTATATGAAAAGATTATCCTGATGAACCTATATGAAAAGATTACCTTGCTGATATTATGTAAAAAGATCACACCAATTAACATATATGAATAGATTACCTTGATGAACTTATATAAAAGGTTTACCCTGATAAATATACAAGAAAATATTACCCCTAGGAATCATTATGAAAAGATTACTCTGATGAACCTAAATAAAAATTTACCCTGATGAACCTATTTTTAAAATTTACCCTCAAGAACCTGTTTTTAAAATTTTTTCTAGGAGTTTTTCTTGCAGCAAACTGCACATATGCAAACAATTCACTGGCTTAAATGTTTTCTTCATTCATGTTCATTGTTCACTAATATGTAACAATATCTTATTGTTTATGTAACCCTTCATTGTTAATACATTACCCTTTGTTTGTATATATATATATATATATATATATATATATATATATATATATATATATATATATATATATATTTACATGGACTCATATGCCACATTAGTTGTGAGCATTTCAGGAGACACACTTGTTTATCTCTCAATGTGTACACTGGCCCACAAAAGATTGGTGACTCCAACATGATCTGATTAGGTTGGACACGATGGCAGCAGATACTACAATCAAGGCATGTTTCTAGTTTTGCAAATTTCTTTGGTACTTTGCCACTCTGTTAATGAGGATACTACTTGTTTCTTACTAATTGATACAATCAATTACCTCGGAAAAGGGCCTTAATGTAGCCCCTTGCTACTCTGTTCATGTGATCAAAGGCAGATGTTATATATCTTCATGACCTTGACCTTTTCTTCATTGTGTTGCCCCACTCCCTTCAATTTAATATAACCAGTTTATTTAGATTTATAATAAACCAAATGTCTTTTTAGTTGTTTCAGTATTACAAACTTAATCTGAATATTTTTTGGAACATTTTGATACATTTTCATAACAACTCTGAATTTATTTTCTTTAGATTTTAGGTACTTTGCAGGCCCAGTTAATGTTATTACTCTCCCTTATCATATAACCCAGTGACTTCTCACTAAAGTTAGGAGAGAATGAGGAAGAGATGAAATGCAGACACCCTGGTCTTTGTGATCAGGGGGTCTGGACGGGTTATGTATTGAGTTACATGCCCATCTATTTTTGTTCTGCCAACTGGATGCTAGTTGGGCTTTCCTATCCATTCTTACATTCAGCATTGTGGGCATTTATTATTTCCATTTACCACAGAATCTTATCTTCTGGCATCTTACTTTTGACATTCCTAGTCTTCACTACTCCTGGCTACACCATGGTCTCTACTTCTGGCATCTCTATCTTAACCTAACTCACCTGGTTGATCAGCATTAATGGACCTGCTTACAACAACCTTGAACACCTGGCTACACTAGAACCCTGCTTCCAGCTATCCTGTCAACCTAACTCACCTGGTTTAGGAAATTGCTGCATGCATATTGTCCAGACTCATACAACCTACTCCGTACACTTCAGTTAAAATACTATGGATGGTTCACAATGGACTTAACCAGCAACTATGCAATGCCAGCACTGGGAGCTTTAAATTGAACTTTCTTCTCTTTAGTTATGTTGTGAAGTGATTTCACAGTGGAGGCTTGTATTTGTACTAAATCGGTCCTAAAATAGGTTTGACGTACAAAACATTAGGAACTTGATATAATAGGCATTACGCAGAGTAATCTAGTTGTGGTTGCTGATACTTTAGTATTCGACTAAAGGCCGTCCAACACTGACTGACTGACCGACTCACTCGTAACTCTTACTACTCCTACCTATTATAGATGGGAGAGTCTATTAACTATAGAATAGGTGTGTTCCACTATAACAAGTTATACCGTCCAGACATCAAATAATGTATTCTGGACACTTCGGTTAAAATACTATGGATGGTTCACAATTGGACTTAACCAGCGACTATGCAATGCCAGCACCGGACATTTAAATTGAACTTTCTTCTCTTTAGTTATATTGTCCAGACATCAAATAACCTATTCTGTACACTTTGGTTAAAATATTACTGAAGGTTCATCATTAGGCTTAATCAGCAACATTTCAACACTTTCGCTGGACATGTGAACTGAATTTTTGAACTGTGGACTTACATACCAACTTACCTGACATGGACTCTACTTTTAACATTTAGTTAATTTTATATTATCTATATCTTCTAGCCGGCCAGTATCTATTCATTAACTTACTTCTGCCTCCATTACTTAATTCATTGTTTGTTGTTCTTTTGTTGACCTTTCAGATTTCATATCTTTTATTTTTAAAATGTTAGTGGTTCTCTTTTGATTCATTTTTCTTTGGGACACACACACACAATGTTATATCTCCTTCTACTCCGGGGGGGGGGGTCTACTACAGTGGTAATTTTAAAAAAATGACTCTCTGAGGCATATTTTTAAATCAAAGTCAATGAGGAATCCCAGAAGTATTTTGACTATTAATATACATAAAGAACTGTCAGTTCTTTGTGGATAAGATTAAATATTTAAGGTAGATAAATGATGCAAAAGGAAGGTCAGATCCTGCTAGAGCATGTGCTATTAAAGATATGCTTCCCTTGACAAATTTGGTGACCCTACAATCATTTCTTGGATTAGCAAATTATTATATTTTACTTAAGAAGAGTATAAATGGAATTGGTCAGTGGAATCTCCTAAAGCTTTTGAAGGAATTAAAAACCTGATAAGTTCAAAGTTATCACTGACACATTACAACCCACAGCAACAGATAATAGTAGCATCAGATGTGAGCGAATACAGCATAGGAGTGATAATAGCCCATAAATTTGAAGACTGTACAGTGAAAGCAGTCGCTCACACTTCAAGAAGTCTGACAAATGCAGAAAAATGCTACAGTCAAATTGAAAAGAAGTGCTTGCTATAATTTTGGCTGTAAAGAAATTTCACAGGATGAAAATCAGGAAGAAAATTCATACTGGAAATTGATCATAGTCCATTATTAAGTATGTTTATTTCTAAGAAACGGATTTCCACACCTGTCTATATTTCTGAGATGAGGTATTATGTACACTATTTACACTATTCGGACTATTGTTCTCATCTTTGTCGCTATATTTATTACAACGTTTCAGCTGTTGTATGCTCTGGCCTTCTTCAGGTGGTTGGAATATCGAACTGAACCCTTTATTTCGCTCACTGAGGTAGACTGTTCTAGTTCCACGTGCCATGTTTAATGAATGTCAGTTATCAGTTATCTCCTGTTAATTCCCCTCTGCAAGTTCTCCAGTGCATTAACCAGTTATTGAACCCACACTCTTTGGGTTCTGTCACTGGATCTAATCAATGCCTTTATCCACTTTGCCATGTGCCCTTGAGGACACATGGCGCAGTGGATAAAAGTCAAACTTTGTAATAAATATGGTGACAAAGATGAGGACAATAGTCCGAATAATGCAAATAGTCGATTCCCACACATATTGCAGACTACAGTGTTGGGCTATGATTTTGTTGAACTATGATTTCAAGATGGAATTTCTATTGTCAAAGAAATTGAGACATGCAGATGACTTGTCCTAATTGATATTGAAATATAAAGAAGATTTTGAAGATACTGTAATTGTTTCACTAGAATCCAAAAACAAAATTAAAAGCCTGGTGTGTAACGCTATGAAAGAATTGTTGGTCACAATAAACAATATCAAAATTTATTCTAAAAAAGGATACATTTATTCAAAAAAATATGAATGACGTCAAGTCAAAATGGAATAAAACTAACATTAAACCTGGGAGCAATAATACAACATTTTCTGTTTGTGATGGAGTACTTTTGTATGTGAAAAAATTAGTTATTCCGTTATCACTACAAAAATGGATTTTGAAACAATTCCATGTAAGACATCCAGAAATATTGAGGATGGAGTCCCTGATGAGAAGCTACATTTATTGGCCAAAGTTATACAAAGATATTCAAAATACAGTTAGAAAATGCAGTGGTTATAATTCAACAGCAAAATCACCACCTATAAATTATCAGGCATGGCTGAGTACTAATAAACCAGGGGAAAGACTACATATGGACTTTGCTGGACCACTAAAGGGTTCATACTATTTAATTGTGGTCAATAGTTTCACAAAATGGGCTGAAATATTAAAGCGTAAATGATCTACTACTACAATAATGATTATTGTAATTCTTACACCAATTTTTTGAATGGTTTGCAGTGTCTGACAATGTACTATCTATAATGGAAAATTTTTGCAAAACTATGCAGTTGAACATTTGATAACACTGATTTATAATGTGAAGTTGAATGGCCAAGCTGAGTGGTTTGTTGACACCTTTAAAAGGACATTAAGAAAAGTTAAAGGCCTGGAAGCTGAAGAAATGGCACTACACTGAGGGTTTATTGAATGACATCAAATGTAAACGTTACAGTAAAAATGTCACTTGCAGTGCTCATGTTTACTAGGAAAGTTAGATGAATTTCTGACAAGAATAAAAAGAAAAGTTGAAAATTTGAAACTACCAGATCATTTAAGTTCAATGATAAAGTCTTCTTTAAAAGCTTTAAGCCTGGAAAAGAAAATTGGCAGGTAGGAAAAATTGTTTGGCACCTTGGTAGTGTGATGTACATTGTTGAAGGAGGATGATTTCAACATAGAAGACATATAAGTCAATTGAGGTCTAGATATGCACAAAATAAGCAACCGGTATAATTTAATTCACTGACAGACATATTTTACAATACCTTTGAAGTACCTATTCCTAAAACTGAAATTACGATACAATATCAGAGTGAGTAAAAACATGACCTGACTGAAACGTTGGAAGTGGACCCATGTCAGAAAAACCATTGACTAAAGAAATTGCATATCTAAAATCTTATGGAAAGGAACTCTTTTCCAGAGTATGACTTGAGCTCTTCCAAATAGCATATATACTGACACCAAGAATTGTCAGCAGAGAGAGAGCTGGTCACAAGCATTATACACTTACTACAGAATTCAATAAAACTGTGTTGACTCCAAGCAACATATTTCATGATTGTG